>CAIGQZ010000379.1:27236451-27254016 GCA_903798205.1 Danio tinwini
CACACACACACACACACACACACACACACACACACACACACACACACACACACACACACACACACACACACACATTCTGACTGACCTATGAGTCATAGCTGGCAGCTCTGCAAACCCCTGGTCTCTCCTCCATCTTCTCTCTGTCTCTGTCAGACTGATTTTGTCTCTTGTTTCTGGTCTTTTCGGGGCCTGTGGTGCCTCGTCAATCAGCGGGTTTGAGAGGTCAGGACTGCATCTGCATCTGTCTGTGTCAAGCAGATATTTCAGTGACAGTTCAGTTCACACCTCCTCTCTTTCTCCTTTTGTGGAGTGTTTTCCTCTCCATTTCCGATCTCCCTGACGCCACACACGCTCTTCTTTACATCTGCTTATCTGTGTCTCTCTTTTTCTTTCTCTTTGCTCATCTGCTGGGGTGCGATAAAGAAAATGACCTTGTTATGAGAGGCAACAAAAAGAAGCTATCTGACAGATCTTCAACACATAATGCCTTAATAGTATTTTCCAGCACACTTTGATGACATTAACGTGAGCAAGTGGCGCAAAGTAAAGGTGACTTTCAATTCACCTTCAAGTTAAATTGCTTAAATGCATTAGAGGAAGAGTTCACACACAAATGTGACCCCAGACCATAAAAGCAGTGTCAATTTTGTGCAACTAAGATTTATACACAATCTAAAAGCTGAATTATTAAGCTTTCCATTGATTTATACATTGTTAGGATTGGATAATATTAGGCTTAAGCTCAACTAGGCTCAATTTCTTATTTCAATCTCAATAAACACTGATGCTTACAGACAACTAGGCTTCATTATTTAGGGTAATCCTTACAACATGAATGGGATCAAACTTGTAATTCCTTTTAAATATTAAGACATTTTCTTTGACATCTAAATGTATATTTTCCTGCCAGGGTTGCTTATTAAACACTCCCTTGCCTGAATTTGCCGCAAGTGACACGGAGAAAGCGAAAGCACATAAGCAGCAGCAAGGAAAAATCAGATGCTTAAGACATTGGGCTCTATTTTAACGATCTAGACGCAAAGTCCAAAGCACAGGGCGCAAAAGCATTAAAGGCGTGTCAGCATCCACTGTTGCTATTTTAAGGACGGAAAATTCTGCTTTGCGCCGTGGCTCATGGTCTAACAGGGTTGAGCTTATTCTCTTAATGAGTTGTAGGTGTGTTTTGAGAATAAACCAATCAGAGACTCATCTCCCTATACCTTTAAGAGTCAGTTGCGTTGCACTATAGCGCATTGCTATTTACATGGCAGACTTTGTAAGTGGAATAACTGAGCACTTCACTATTCAATTCAATTCAATTCATCTTTATTTGTATAGCGCTTATACAATGTAGATTGTGTCAAAGCAGCTTCACATGGAAGTTTATAGTGAATTAAAACAGTGTCAGTTCAGTTTTCAGTGTTTAAGTTCAGTTCAGTTTAGCTCAGTTCAGTGTGGGTTAATAATCACTACTGAGAGTCCAAACACTGAAGAGCAAATCCATCGATGCGCAGCTCTACAGATCCCGAACCATGCAAGCCAGTGGCGACAGCGGCGAGGAAAAAACTTCACCAATTGGCGAAAGTGAAGAATTTAAAAAACCTCGAGAGAAACCAAGCTCAGTTGGGCACGACCATTTCTCCTATGGCCAAACGTCTTGTGCAGAGCTGCAGTCTAGGCGCAGTAGCTGGACCTCAGCGAAGACTCATCTGTCCTTGGAGCATCACAGGAATCAGTCTCATGCTCTCCATCATGACCACCACAGCAGCAGCACAGGATACGGCCTGGTCCAGAAACCTTGGTATCGTCTCGTCGCTGGTCTTGGATCACTAGCGGAAAAACAGTTTAACAGAGCATCTGCAGTGCGAGAATGAGAGAATGAGCCTCCTCATTCTTTACTTTCACTTTCACTCTCTTCCGTGGATAAGGAAACGTGTTGTGCGCACAGACATCCATTAGCCTACATCATTAATTTCGTTTGTTAAGCGCAAAGATTTGTTTTCAGTTTTTAAAAATCAGTTTTAATTTCCAGCAAATGAATAAATGAGCAATTATAACGAAGTGTGGTCAAACAACTGAGCTATTTCTAAATACACATGCTATGCCCCATATGGTCTAAAACCTGACAGGTGGACAAATCTAAGCTTGTTTTTAACAAAACAAATATAAATATGCATATAATAAATAATACTGCTAATAATAATAACATTATACAAAAGAAAATTGGGTCACACTTTATTTTGATGGTCCGTTTGTTGAATATAAGTTCCATTGCAACTAATTCTCATTAGACTATAAGTAGACTGTTAGGTTGGGGTAAGGGTTGAGGTTGGGGTTAGGGTTAGTGTAAGTTGACATGTACTTGCAAAGTTTCTTATAGTCAGGTAAATGTCTGATGAAGAACTGTTAAATGTCAGTATCAAAAGATATTAAGCAGACAGTCTGTGTAGAAGCGTATATTTGGTCTGTGGTTCTGACGCGTTTGTGGCTTGAACGGGTCGATAAAAAAGTGAAATGTCCATACCTTTTACCAATAAAGTTGGATATTCCAATCCATTTATTTTCTAGTGTGTCAAATTAAAACTGTAAACATCAAATAAACAAATATCAGCCCGTTCTCCCATCCATGATGGTCAAAAAGTTTGTTTGACCTTCTTCTACCCTTCTCAGCTCGTCGAGAGGAGGGTATAAATACATTATACACCCTCTAGTGGTGCAAAAGAAAATTGCAACCCATAAATGGCTCCAACAGTCTGCTAATACTCAAATTGACCATCAAAATAAAGTGTTACCGAAAATTGTCATGAATAAACTGAAAAAGCCCCCCGAGGTGAAGAAGGCATGAAAACAGTGTTTTTTATATTGATGTAGAAAATAATAATTTTTGTAATATTTTATTCCTTTAATTCTTTTTCATTTGTAAAGATATTTGGGTATTGCTGTTCATCCTGGGTGTATTAAGTAATCTTTAAGCGAGGCGCACATCTAATGCGCTCTGCGCTGGACTTTAGACCTCCTCTCAGCTGGTCTATTTTAGTTCCTCAAAATAGTAACGCACCAGCAATGCGCCTTAACACACCTCCTTTTTTAGACCAAAACGCGCACATGAGCTATGGGCGCACATATAAGCGCAAATACATTTGCTATTTAAACAGCATGGTGAAAAACGTCAAAACGACACTTGCGTCCAGCTTACCCAGCTTGCACCAGGTGTATGATAGGGCCCATAATCTTTAAAATAATGACATATAAAAACATTTGCAAATTTATAACTCAGGTTTTTGAAACAACAATTACAGTGAAACATTAATTAAATCCTTATTTTCCACAGAACGAAACAAATCATCAACCCTTATAGTTGGGTAGTGGAGGGGCACAAAAATATCATTCGGATATTTTTCATTTCGAAACTAATTTTGTTTGGTAAAAATTGTATCTTAATTTTTATGTATCTTTTGTTGGTCAGTTATCTATAAACAAGAATAATGAATAACTTTTAAGGTGATGAGCTATATGTGCCAAAACACAAATCGCCATGATATGTGTTGGTTTTGGTTTGTTAGTCTAAATAAAATTAAAGTGAAATATTCACAGTTCAGAGAAGCCTATATTAAACAGTTTTTGCTGTTTATGACAAATTTGAATAAGCAGGAAATGCTTTTGCAATGTATTCGCAGCACTAAACGTTCTCAGATTACCTCGGAAGAACAAACTCTGTTGAAAGGATGAGAGAACTCAGAAACTCGTGAGAATGAAGATGTCTGCATATTTGTGCCAGTCTGACAGATAAATTAGCTTAAAACACCTTTATATTTTAGAAAAGGCAGTTTAAGTTTGCTTAACCAATGACAGATCTTATCCACCCGTGAGCCACCCATAAGTAAATATGCAGCCTATTTTTTGATTACTTTAGCGATGCATAAACAGCAGCATCCACTGATATAACAGAGAAATTATGTGCTCCTATTGTAGTCACCCACATGACGAAACTCGTTGTGAAAAACGAAAATAAAATTAAACATGCTAGACTTCCTGCGATGATGTCGTGAGGCGTCACAAACATGGTATCGGTTGTCGTGAACAATCTCACATTACACTAGAAGAAACGATTGAATCTTGTGTCATGACACACATTTGTCATTTATGAATCCCCATGACACCCTACGTCAAGGAAATTGTTCTGAAATCATGACAAATTTATTTGATCTGACCAGGGCTTAAGTTGCTGAGACTTTTATTTTATTACCACTGAGCCACCGTGTCACCCCGTCCTATTATATATTATTATATATTAACAACACTTTCACCTCCTGATCTGTTTTAAGTTTCTGATGATGTCTGTATTCTTGTGAAAATTCATTAAACATGTCAAAAACTCAACACTCCAGCTTTGGAATTGAAAGGGATTTGCCTAAAAGAATTCAATCAAATTGAAGTAAATATTTTTACTCTCAGGACATTCAATGCTTTTTTTTCCTCAGTAGAAAATGAAAGATAATTTTCATCCGAAACTGTGGTCACTGGTGATTCATAAGGTCATTGTCCATCTTTACCTTGAGAATTAAAAAATTGTAAAACCCATGGCTCCTGACAAAAGAGGTTAGTCAAGATTTGATCAGTTCCCTGTATGAGTAGCCAGGCGATTTTCGGATATACAAAAAAAAAATGAATTACATGATTAATGCACTACTGCAAACATTATTCTGCCTATGCTGTCTAAATCATGAGGAAAACATGTAGAAGCTGCTAAATCATAGAGAAGGATTTAGTGACCGTTTTATTTGACAAACGTAATTTAAAAGATTTAAATTACACTACATATACACCATTTTTTTATTTAAAGGTGCAGTATGTAAGTTTGACACCCAGTGTTTGAACTAGTTATTGCATCCCTGGTTCAAGACACATGCAAGTGCAGGTTGCCAGATTGATGACATTAACAGGAGTGTGTCTTACTATCGAGCCTAAATGCAGATTTAAGTTGTATTTTAAATAAAAGCAACGTCATGTGATAGAAGGAGTATTTTCCACATTAAAAAAGGGTTTTTGTCCCAGCCAGCGCCTGAAATTTATATATTAGAAACGGCTTTTATTTCTCACAGGTGAACAACAGAAAACTGACAATGATCCCCTCATGATCCCCCCTTATCCATCTATTGTAAATCTGTTTATAGCTAATACTACCTGTATATAATGTTCATAGTACATCCATTTGTAAATATCACCATAGTTTTTCTATAACTGCACTTTATAACTTATACCTGTATCCTGCACTTGCTGCTATTGCACTCCTGGGTAGACCTAAACTGCATTTTGTTTCCTTGTACTTGTACATGTGTGATGACAATAAAGTTGAATCTAATCTAATCTAATCTAATCATGTAGGCCAAAACACGAATTGCCAGGATATGTGTTAGTTTTGGTTTGTTAGTCTAAATAAAATTAAAGAGTAATATTCACAGTTCAGAGAAGCCTATATTAAAAAGTTTTCTCTGTTTATGACAAATTTGAATAAGCAGGAAATATTTTTGCAATGTATTCGCAAAACTAAACGCTCTCAGATTACCCCGGAAGAACAAAATCTGTTGGAAGGATGAGAGAACTCAGAAACTCGTGAGAATGAAGATGTCTGCATATTTGTGTCAGTCTAACAGATACATTTGCATTTTACATGACATTTATTGCCGTACTACTGAAAGCAGCAGCAGATAGTTCACCTCAGATCTTGAAAATAAAAATAAAACGTTTGAAATGGAACTTTAGAGCTGTGCAAAACAACACATATCTTTAGAGTGCAGTGAGTCTGTGCTTCTGAATGGCTGTATTTAAATGTTTCTGTCGTGTTTCGTCTGGTGCCAACAGCCAAATCACTTCAAATCTTTTCACGTAGCGTGTTGTTAGGACACGGTGTTACATTGTAAACTGCTCACCTAATGTTTACATTCATAATATTTATATTATTTGCTAATTAATAACCACATAAAACAAAAACACCCAAGTAGGTGTGTTGAGGCATGTTGGAGCTAAACCCTGCAGGGCACCAGACCTCCAGGAACAAGATTGATGTCCCCTGATTTTAGGTTGTGTTGGAAAGTGACCAAAATCCAACATCGAGCCAACATCTTAAACCAATGTCATATTGACGTCAAATACTGACATTTATTCGTCAGGTATAGCAACCAAAATCCAACGTCTGATAGATGTCATAGTGGTAACGTCCACACAACGTCAAGCTGTAACATCATTACTGGTTACACTGGTTACACGTTGGAGATTGATGTCGGCCTGACATTGTGTTCTGACGTCTAAAATATCCAAACAAAGCGCAACGTCCCCACGACGTTGGGGTGCAACGTCAATCCAACGTCAAGTTGACGTCCTGTGCCTGCTGGGATAAGTTGAAGTCAAAATTATTCACCCTCCCGTGAATTATTGTTTTCTTTTTTAAATATTTCCCAAATTTTGTTTATAACAAGGAATTTTTCACAGTATTTCCTATAATATTTTGTCTTCTGGAGAAAGTCTTATTTGTTTGATTTCAGCTAGAATAAAAGCAGTTTAAAATTTTTTAAAACCATTTTAAGGTCAGTATTATTAGACCTCTTTTTTCGATTTTCTACAGAACAAACCACTGTTACACAATATGACTTGCCTAGAAGTTTAGAAACGAAACAAAAAAATATTCTTTTGGTAAAAAAAAAAAAAAATTGGGGGAAAATATAAGGGAAGGGGGGTAATTCTGACCTTAACTGTATATATTAATTTTGGAGTAAAACGGTTCATCTTTTTGAACTGTTGTGCAAAAAAGTCCGCAATTAATAACCACCTCATGTGGAACTCTAAATCTGCGTCTCATTTCGAAGGCTGCTGTCCACCGGAGGTGGCATTTTGGTCACGGACACTTACTTTGAGAGCCTTTATGACTGAATAAATCAAATACACTGTTTTCCACCAAGGCAACCTGGGGTGCTGAAATATAATTGGCTAAACTGGCAGTGGGTGGGTTAAAAGAACTTAAAGACAGCCGTTCCGGCTCATAACTCACATTTTCAAAGCAGAATATCTGACTTCAGCATTGTTTTTTCAGATAAACAAGAATGTTCACTTAGCATGTTTCTTAAATATCTGCAAACATATTATGGTATTATTATGCTTTAGAAAAGTCAAAAACGTACATACAGCACCTTTATCTATTAAGAACGAGCTGAAACAACACAATTTTTTATATTTATTTGGGACAACTTAATTGTTTTATGTTTAGTCCAAACTAATAAACTTAATTGATTTGTGTTGGGACAACATGAATAAATTGTGTGACAATGCATATTTTTACAGTGCATGAAGCTAAATTTATCATCTGTGCTAGAAACTGAACATCCTTGAGGTTTTTAATAAACTAATCGCTTAATAAAATTAATATCCATGAAGCAGACAGCCAAAACAGAACACGCCTAGCCAAATGAATAGTGCTAGATTTGAGCAACAGAGCCTTTAAAATGCATTAAATCAACTTTATTTCCTCGTCTGATGAGATGCATTGTTTGCTTGAGAGCATTTGAGCCGATTAAACATCCATAATCACAAACAGGAAACTGCTTTGCTTTTAATGGCCACGTAGGAGGCATCATGGGATACGGAGTCCATTTTAACAATGACACTGATGGAAATACTGATCAATAATTGAGATGAAGAGGAAGAAAAGAGAACGACAGCACAAATGAGACTCGTTGGCTCAGCGACGGAGCGATGATCTGCTATTGTGTGTGTGAGTTGTAGAGGAAGTAATTAAATTGTAATGCATGTTGATCTGTTTAGAGTCCCTCAACAGGCTGCTGCACTTTCCTCAAGATACTGAACCAACAAGCTTCACCCATAAACATAAATAAGGCAACTACACGAAACACTACACAACAGGAGACGGCGGTGAGGGAGAAACCAGAGGAAGAATCTAGAACAAGAGGAAAAGCCATCCAGAGTATCAGGCGACTGCTGACACATTTATGTTGAATTATTTTTTAGTCCATATGGTATTGTAACCACTAATAAATGTTATAAAATATATATATATATATATAGATATGAAATAAAGGGGTGAAACACAGTGGCTCAGTGGTTAGCATTGCCGCCTCACAGCAAGAAGGTCACTGGTTTGAGTCCCGGCTGAGTCAGTTGGCATTTCTATGTGGAGTTTGCATGTTCTCCCCATGTTGGCGTGGGTTTCCTCCGGGTGCTCCGCTGTCCCCCACAGTCCAAACACATGCGCTATAGGTGAGCTAGATGAACTAAATTGGCTGTAGTGTATGAGTGTGTGTGTGTGTGTGAATGAGTGTGTATGGGTGTTTCCCAGTACTGGGTTGCAGCTGGAAGGTCATCCGCTGTGTAAAACATATTCCGGAATAGTTGGTGGTTCATTCTGCCGTGGTGACCCCTGATAAATAAGGAAATAAGCCGAAGGAAGATGAATCAATGAATTAAACATCACTTGGGATATTTGAAAAATGATTAAAATTCGAGAAAGTGCTAATAATTTTGTTTTGTATAAGCGCAAGCTCCGTGCAAGTGCACACATTTTTTACTCAAGAGAAAATAAAGCCACATTTCTGGCATCTCTCACGTTTATAAGGGCACAACACTGTTCGCTCTGGTAGAGCGGAAATGTTTTGCAAGGGTCTCAGTGTGGGAGACTCAGTCTGATGCCCAGATACAACCGAGAATTGAGTCAAAAAATCAGCAGAACATTCAGCGCTGGGGGCCATGAGAAAACAGAGCACAAGAAAGGAGTGATGTTTGACAGATAAACAAACCTAATCTAGCACAAACACATTTTATCGCACTCTCAATCTCTCCATTTGTCACTGATATTAATGTATCATGAGAACACACAGTACTCATAAATACCGGACAGTAATTGCAGGGTTTTCCTGTTGTGCTGAGAGCTATGTCAGAGAGCTAAGCACAGCGCAGGGAAATAAACTCAACAAGGCGTTTCATGCTGAGATGTGAAAGGTTGCACATGCATAAGTGTGTGATCTCCTGTGGAGAAACCTACAGAGAAAACCAGTGATGGGATTAAACAACAGCCGACAGTGTGTGCGCGCGCTTGTGTTTTCACGAAGAATAATAATAACGTAGACAGCATGCAACGATATGGGAACTAGTGCTGCGCGTTATATTGGAAAAAATACTGTTATCATGATACCCAACAGGCACACAATGTCATAAGATGTTAATATTAGGTTAGATTTAGGTTGTGACGTCAGGTAAACAAAATTCAATGTCTGCCTAGTCTCTAAGGACACCATTATTTTGACGTCCAATAACGACTTTGAATGATGTTGATATTTGGTTGATTTTAGGTTGTGTTGGAAAGTGACCAAAATCCAACGTCGAGTCAACATCTTAAACCAACATCATATTGGTGTCAATTACTGAACAAGCTAATCAAGGTTTTACTAGGTATACTTGAAACACCCAGGCAGGTGTGTTGAAGCAAGTTGGAGCTAAACCCTGCTGGGCACCGGACCTCCAGAAACAAGATTGGTGACCCCTGATTTTAGGTTGTGTTGAAAAGTTACCAATATCTTAAACCAACGTCATATTTGCGTCAATTACTGACATTCATTTGTCAGTTATGGCAACCAAAATCCAATGTCTGATAAATGTCATAGTGGCAATGTCCACACAACGTCAAGCTGTAACATCATTAGACGTTGATTTTTGATTGATTTTAGGTTGTTGGAAAGTGACCAAAATCCAACATTGAGCCAACATCTTAAACCACCGTCATATTTGCGTCAAATACTGACATTTATTCGTCAGGTATGGCAACCAAAATCCAATGTCTGATAGATGTCATAGTGGTAACGTTCACACAACGTTAAGCTGTAACATCCTTAAAAGCTGATTTATACTTCTGCGTCACTGCTACTGTTACGACGCAGTCTACGCATGGGCCTAGGCCATCGGTGACGTTGACGCGCACCTCTCAAAAAATGTAACGTGTACGCATAGCGCAAGCTCTGTGATTGGTTGGCTTGGTAGTGCTGACAAGTGTGGGTGGAGGTCAGAGCATGCAGCGAGTGTTTACAAGTGTGGAGTCCCATGAAGGAGCTCCGGATGGAGACTGTTGTTTTGTGTTTACCTTGTGATTAAAGTTGTTGCACGTCCGCCGGTTCCCGCCTCAAAATGAGCAAAATTAATCCACTTGTACATTAAGGAAGTGTTCAGAAAAATCAAAACACCAGCGAAAAAACTCGACACAGAGAAACATAAACACCAACTGCCAGCTAGCGTTTTGGAAGTGTATTGCAGAGAAGCAGAAACAGCGCGCAGAAGTATAAATGCATGGCTACGCGCGAGGCTTGCACCGTTGGTCACGCTGATCACTTGACGCAGAAGTATAAACCAGGCTTTAGATGTTGATTTTTGGTTGATTTTAGGTTGTGTTGCAAAGTGACCAAAATTCAACGTCAAGCCAACATCCTAAACCAGGGATCACCAAACTTGTTCCTGGAGGTCCGATGTCCTGCAGATTTTAACTCCTAGACAGGTGTGTTAAGGCAAGTTGGAGCTAAACCCTGCAGGGCACCGAACCTCCACGAACGAGATTGGTGACCCCTGTCCTAAACCAACATCATACTGGCGTCAAATACTGACATTTATTCATTAGATATGACAACCAAAATCCAATGTCTGATAGACGTCATAGTGGTAACGTCCACACAATCTTAAGCTGTAACATCATTACACTTTGATATTAGGTTGATTTTAGGTTGTGTTGGAAAGTGACCAAAATCCAACGTCGAGCAAACATCTTAAACCAACATCATATTGACATCAAATACTGACATTTATTCATCAGGTATGGCAACCAAAATCCAAATGTCTGATAGACGTCATAGTGGTAACGTCCACACGATGTTGGGGTGCAACGTCAATCCAACGTCAAGTTGACGTCCTGTGCCTGCTGGGATAAGTTGAAGTCAAAATTATTTACCCTCCCGTGAATTTTTGTTTTCTTTTTCAAATATTTCCCAAATTTTGTTTAAAACAAGGAATTTTTCACAGTATTTCCTATAAGATTTTTTCTTCTGGAGAAAGTCTTATTTGTTTGATTTCAGCTAGAATAAAAGCAGTTTTAAATTTTTTAAACCATTTTAAGGTCAATATTATTAGACCTCTTTTTTATGACTTGCCTAGAAGTTTAGAAACGAAACAAAAAAATATTATTTGGGTAAAAAAAAATTGGGGGAAAATATACAGGGGGGGATAATTCTGACTTCAACTGTATATATTAATTTTTGAGTAAAACAGTTCATCTTTTTGAACTGTTGTGCAAAAAAGTCTGCAATTATGGTTGCAAATTTCATCTAACATCAGTTTGACACAAAGCCATACTTCCAACATGCTTAAACTGTTTGGCCAATAACAACATACTTGGTCAGCCAGCCAAACAAGAGTACATTGGGGGTTTTTCAGGGGCGGAGCTTTGGAGAAATTGACTCCCAATCAGAACATTTCAGGCCATGTCCACTCGCATGTAGGTATATTTTTAATCAGTTAACATGGCACGGTGGCTCAGTGGTTAACACTGTCACTTCACAGCAAGAAGGTCACTGGTTCGGGTCCCGGCTAGGTCAGTTGTCATTTCTGTCTGGAGTTTGCATGTTCTCTCCGTGTTGGCGTGGGTTTCCTCTGGGTGCTCCAGTTTCACAGTCCTAACACATGCACTATAGGGTAATTGGATGAACTAAATTTCACCGTAGTGTATGAGTGTGTGCGTTAATGAGTGTGTATGGGTGTTTCCCAGTACTGCTTTGTGGCTGGAAGGGCATACGCTGCATAAAACATATGCTGGAATAGTTTGCGGTTCATTCTGCTGCGGCAACCCCTGATAAATAAGCAACTAAGCCCAATTTACTGGCGATAAGTAAAATACTTACGTTTCCTCGTGAGATCAGGCTGCCTGAACATGTTTTATGTATCTTAGAACATCCAATGAACAAGACGGGATCATATTTCCTCTTTAACAATCATTAATAATTTATAATGCACGACCATAATAGACAGCATGCTATTTATGTCTTCTGAACTTAATTCTAAACATCTAAATGTCACGTATATGCGGACGTCACTGGCGGATCATCCCCTCTGTTTGTTTGTGTGTGTGTGTGTGTGTGTGTGTGTGTGTGTGTTTCTCCTCCATCCTCTGTCAATATGATCTGTCTTCTAAAATATTCAATGCATCCGTCTGTATTCAGAATCAGCCGGAGGAGAACAAACTGTTTTTAGCCCATAAACACGCTTACATAACAAAAGAGGTAAATGGAGCACACAGGATGTCTACATGATTTGTTTACTGAAGCCGTAACGTGCAGGACACCAATGAATATAAAGATGCAGTTACAACAAAGGTGCACCTGCGCACATACACACACTCACACACATATTTGAATAGAGTTGGACGGCATTACTGCTCCTGTACAGAGGAGAAAAGACAACAGGAGAGAAAAAGCCTGGACCTAACCCAAAATACATGAAGTAAGAAAACAAAACACGATTTCTCGTAGGAAGAGAAGGGAAGAAAAGATGAGATGTGCAGTATTAACAAGAAATGAGAAGAGAGAAATATGAAAATGTGATTAGATGAGAAAAAAAAGAGAGAAAATGAGAGAAAATTCCTCCAATATCATTTGTATTTACGTGTCAAATTTATATTACAGTTTTTCTCCATTGTTTGGCTCATTTCTTGAAACAGAAATTACATTCTCAAAATTCTAAGATCATTTGGCAAAACAGTGTTACAGTTTAGCACAACACTATAGCTCACTTGCAAAAGCTCATATCTCTCCAAAAACAGTTCACTCATGCATCAAAACTAAAATGTCACAACAACTGCCTTCTTTCATCTGAGAAACATTGCTAAGTTACGAAGTATGCTATCCATCTCAGATGCAGAAAAGCTAGTCCATGCTTTTATGACTTCTAAGGTGGATTACTGTAATGCTCTGTTTGCTGGTTGCCCAGCATCCTCTATTAACAAACTTCAGCTAGTACAAAATGCAGCTGCAATGAGTTCTTATCAGTTCTAGAAAATATGATCATATCACCCCAATTTTATCCTCTTTACACTGGCTGCCTGTTAAGTTTCGTATTGAATTTAAAATATTGCTTCTTGAGCCTTAAATAATCTAGCTCCTGTTTATCTAACCAACCTCCTGTCTCGCTACAATCCAACCCGCTCTTTAAGATCTCAAAACTCAGGGCTTCTGCTAGTACCTAGAATAGCAAAGTCGAGTAAAGGAGGTCGAGCCTTCTCATTTATGGCCCCTAAACTCTGGAATAGCCTTCCTGATCTCGCAATTCAAAACTATATTGAAAACCTATCTTTTTAGCAAAGCATACACTCAATGCATCACATAGAGGTATGACGCATGAGTGTGCCCCACACAGGTTTTTGCATCTCGTTTATAACAGCAGCTACGCTAATTATTCTCTTTATTCTCTATTTCCACCTGGGGATACTCATCCAGAGGCCCTTAGGCCCCGTTTACACTAATACATTTTAGGTTTAAAATGCAAAAGTTTTGCTACGGTTACGCCATCCGTCCACACTACGCTGGAGTTTTTGAGCCCCGAAAACGGAGCGTTTTGAAAACGCTGGAGTGGCTGTTTATTTATTCTAAAACGCTGTTGCTCCGTCTCAGTGTAGATGGGGAAAAACGGAGACATCTGAAAACTGAGGTGGGGCTGCAGACATTCGCCTCTCTGATTGGGGCTTTTCCCTCAATATTAAGTAGCCTTCATCCTCTCCTTGTAAGTTCAGACTTTGCAAATTGATAAGAAAAACAAACTCCCGAGTGTGTACTTTATAAAGTCATTCACATCACCCTGGCTACGCTATTTCACTATCTTAATAAAATGAAAACATGATGTGAGGAACTGCCTATTTTCATTTTGATATTATTAGCAAATTTACAGACATCAGAAATGTTGAGGTGTCAGGTGGCTTCATAATATGAGCGTCATCTTCATGCATATTTATAACAAAACGAAGCCTATAACATTACTGCCTCCTTTCATTTTCATTGAAAATACGAAACATACCCTCTCTTTCATTGAATATCAGTTTTAATAATTAATAATGACCATTATAAAAGTGTAACGCACAATAAGTTTATACAAAAAAGAAAATAAAAGCAAGCGATCAGTCAATGTTCAGAATCGGTGTCCGCGGTTACATTAATTAGGATATTAACTTATCTTTGCGCTCAGCCAAAGCACGTTACCTGAGAACAAGTAATAGATTTAAAAGACTAAAGTCAGGGAATATGTCGTTAGATATAGACAACAAGATGAATTAAATATCACGTTTAACAAATATAGTGAGATTAGATCCAGCGAGAGATCCTTCATGAACAGTCTGACGAGGACAGCTCTCATATGGGTATGTGCTTAAAGCATGCTGCATGCATGCCAGAGAGTGTGTGTGTGTGTGGTCACGTGATGTGCGTTTTCACCATTTTAGTGTAGACGGAGAGCTGTTCAGAAACGCTGGGTGAAACGCTAGTGTGGACGCGGATCGTTTTCATTCTAAAACACCGTTTTAAAACTAAAACGTACTAGTGTAAACGGGGCCTCAGACTATGCAGCACCACTGATGTGATCCAAGACCAGCGACGAGATGATCCCAAGGTCTTCATAATCATGGACCAGGTCATATCCTGAGCAGCTGCTGTGGTGGTAGACTGCAGTTCTGCACAAGACGTTTGGCCATAGGAGAAATGGTGCCCAACTGAGCCTGGTTTCTCTCGAGTTTTTTTAAATCTTCACTTTCGCCAATTGGTGAAGTTTTTTCCTCGCCGCTGTCGCCACTGGCTTGCATGGTTCGGGATCTGTAGAGCTGCACATCAATGGAATTGATCTTCAGTGTTTGGACACTAAGTAGACATTATTAAACCACACTGACCTGAACTAATCTGAACTGAACTTAAACTCTGAAAACTGAACTGACACTGTTTCAATTTACTATAATCTTCTATGTGAAGCTGCTTTGACACAATCTACATTGCATAAGGGCTATACAAATAAAGGTAAAATAATAATAATAATAATAATAATAATAATAAAAATAAAAAAATCCCATATAAAAAGTCAGTGCCACAAAAATGGCAAATATCCTTCTCAATTGCTTTGGCTCATTTCTTGAAACAGACCGGACATTCTCAACACTCTTGGTGGTTTTGCCAAAATAATGTGGATAGTTGGGCACAACACCATGGTTCACCTGCAACAGCTCATACCTTTCCCAAAACTCTCGTTCACTCATGTCAAAACTAAATTTCCTTCTCATTTAAACAGTCAGTGCCCCCAAAAGGCTTCATCCTTTTGGCATTGTGTGAGCACTGCAAGTCAAAATGTTTAGATGTTTTGTCACTATGGCAAAGGACCACTAAAATATCACTCATGTCCACCTTACAGTATTAGCCCAGTCCTTCATTGACAATGGTTACTGTACTGTTTTCGTCTATAGCTAACAAAATACAATTGTGTATTAAAAAAAAAAGGATTTTAGAGTAAGAGTAGCCTCCAAGGTTTGACGTCCCACATTGCACTCATACTGCCAAGGAAATGGTAACTCCTATTTTTATTGTAATGATCAACCACACACAACGTAACTTCCATATATCAGAGCAAAAAGAAACTGTAGACAGAATAATAAACTGTAATATAAACACACAAACAAAAAACTAGAGTGCTATAACTTTCCCTGCGAAAGTTTTGGATGATGGAGACTGTAGAGCGAGGCACATTTAGGCTGCACTCGGTGACCTGCCTCCGCCATTGTAAGGCTATGGTTTATGACATAGTCTATAACTGTGGCCTGAATTTCATCCGGGATAGCACAGTGTCTTTATGCACCACGACCTCTTCCACCTATTCCAGCACCACGACCTCTTCCACCTATTCCACCACCACGCATCCTTACTCCTCCTCTTCCTTGAGCAGGCAGCTGCCCTTGTTTATTTATTTGGCCAGGTGCCTCCATGTTCAGAAATAGTGCTGGTCCTGCATGGTCAAGCTCTTTACATACATGTCAGGCAGCATTCACAGTCATGGGCAGCACCTGTCAGGTAACTAAACATACTGTTTGATTGGTCATCTGAGATGTGTGAAACTCTTCCTTCATTAGTCAAGTTCTAGTTTCACCTGACTGTCAATTGCTGTAATAAATTGTAATCAAATGTTTCAAAGATTCACCTACTGTATGGTATTCATGGTATTATGGTCTTGACTAATTTTGACAATTGATCAGACTATTGTGCATGTAATGACATATACAACAAAATGACGCTGACACATTTAGGAGAAAACAACCATTAGACTGAGAATTAACAATCAGTTTAGATTAACGAGATCTATTCACTTGGAAATTGTGCTAAATGTAGGCTATCTGTACTTAATCATTTGCAAAGATGTACTTAGACATTTGCAATTTGATGAAATGAATAAGAAATTAAATTCTGTTGTGAACAATTGCCAAGTGGTTTGGAGATTTGTCCATGTTGTTTTGAGAATGTAATTCCAGTTTCAAGAAATGAGTCAAACCAAAGGAGAAAAACTGTATAAAAAAATAAATAAATAAATAATAATAAAAAAAATCTAAGGCCTGCCTCTAAACATACCCATCATGCATGAACAGACTGAACTACAGCATACAAATGAGACTGTATTTGCATCGGTATATCGCAATAATATGACAAATGTACTGATAGATAATTAATCACATGGGGGAAATGAGCTACAGGATTTTTTTTTATTTTGTTCGAGGAAATATTGAATAGAAAGAAAATCAACATTTTTTTAAGTCTAACTTGTGTCTTTCTTAAAATGTTGGAAAGTAAATGTTAATGAATGGATGGATACTGTAGATGGATGGATAGATGGATATATACTGTAGATGGATGAATAGATACTGTGGATGGATGGATAAATAGATGGATAGATACTTAGATGGATGAATTGATGGGTGGATAAACAGATGGATGGATGGGTGAATAAACGGATGAATAAAAGGATGGATGATGGATGGATGGATGGATGGATGAATGGATGGATGGATGGATGGATATATGGATGGATAAATGAGTGGATGGATGGCAGGATGGATGGTTACTGCAGATGAATGGATGGATAGATACTGTAGATGAATGGACAGATACTGTGGATGGATGGATGGATATATGGATGGATAGATAGATAAATGGATGGATGGATGGATAAATGGATGGATGGACGGATGGATGGATGGATGGTTACTGTTGAAGGATGGATAGATGGATAGATACTGTAGATGGATGGACAGATGCTGTGGATGAATGAATGGATGGATGGATAAATGGATGGATGGAAAAGTGAATGGATGAATGGATGGATGGATGGATGGATGGATGGATGGACGGACGAATGGATGGATGGTTACTGTAGAAGGATGGATAGATGGATAGATACTGTAGATGGATGGATGGATGGATGGATGGATGGATGGATGGATGGATGGATGGA
>CAIGQZ010000379.1:27291464-27304979 GCA_903798205.1 Danio tinwini
TAATATAATATAATATAATATAATATAATATAATATAATATAATATATATAATATAATATAACATAATATAATATAACAATTTTAATGTACGTTATATTATTAATTCTGTGTTTATTAGTTTGTGTGGGATCATTGTGTGTAATTGGGCTGAAAAACAAATCAAATCTAAGGTCAGAATTGGGTTAATTCATTCAAATATTTTAATATATTTATATAATTTGCCTGAAGGCCTATAGTTAAGAAAACGCAAAGTTTGTAAGTTTGTAAGTTGGGTCAAAAATGGACAAACCCAAAGTTGGGTTAAACTACTTTGTCAATTAAATTTAAATGACTTTTTTTCCCCCCAATTGTGTTTGTCCATTTTTGACCCAACAAAGTTGCAACAACCCAACGTTTTGTTGTTGTTGTGGAGTGAATTAAGTAAATGTGAATATAAGCTTTCTGATGCAAGAATTATTAAATATTAATACATTTCTTTTGACTTCAAAACAAGAGCATAATAATTATGTAATCAAAATTATGCATAAAAATGCTACATATTTATTTTACAGTGACAGTAAATTCAGGGTGTCCGTGAGGTCTTAAAAAGTATTGAAAGTTGAGAAATTTAAGGCCCTTAAAAAGTATTAAAAGTCTTAAATGCAAGGCATTACATTTTATATAATTTTTGATTACGCAATGAATGGTCATATGCTAAAGTGTGCCTGAATTCAATCTGCGAGTATCAGGATGCTGTGTAGTTTATGAAATCAATGAAATCCTACTGGATTTGACATCATGCTGCTTTGTTTACTGCAGTAATCAAGGCAGCACCATTATTCCTGCAGTTCTATAGGCGCCAACCTGCTGGATTAGCTAAATTTTAATAGATTTTTATTCAGTGTATGAATAATGTTTTAGTTTTGGATTAGTTTCTTACATTAATGTATAGTAAATATACTGTTAAATTCTCGCCAGTGTTTTCGGTTGAAACCTAAAGTGGTTTTAAGGTCTTAAGATGTTGGAAAGAGTCTCAAAAAAGGTCTTAAAAGGTATTGAATTTCACTCTCTGATTGCTGTATATACTCTGAAATTATAGTAAGAGTCAAGGGTGATTGCCAGTGATGCATAAAATAGCTCAAAATTTAGTTCTGAAAGTGTCTAATAACTCTGAATTATAAAATAAAAATAAAAAAAATGGCTGCTGCCTCAAAAATATTAAGTTAAATCAATGTAACTTTACATTATTTCAAGTGTAAAACTTTAAAGCTGAAGTTATTTATCAATAACAAAGTTATTTGTTTTAATTAAAATAAGTTATAGTGACATTAAAAAAACATATGTTGTCATGTTATCATTTTTTCAGTTACAGTATAGTACACACTTACATTGTAGAGCCTTATTTAAACACTTAGGTCCAAAACACCAACTAAATGCTTTTCATTTTCCCCGAAATCCAATATGATGTGAAATGATCTCAGTGGCCTGTGCATCTCTTATCGCATCGTCACCCGGCTCGACCTCTCACATCCCAATAATGGGACACACACATCAGCCTTAACAGTGCTCGCATTTAGCGAGAAAAGCTTGTTTTTCCCCCCGGCACCTCCTCGCTCCTCTTCATCTCTCTGCCTGGCCTGGCACGCCTGGACAAAGCCAGCCTTTGAGAGCGGCTCGAGGGCACGAGCGCTGCTGATACCAGGAGCGGTCTATCAGAGGACGCACTGATACACACGCACTGATGCACACGTTCATTAGCTAAGCGGTGACGCAAGGCCACTCATTAGGACAGACCCTCATTACTGCTTTCAGGATATTATTAGGTTGAGTTTAAATTTGGTATTATACAGAAGTCGGCACAAAAGCAGCTGAAAGGTGCATAGAGCATCCTTATGGATTCTGGGAAGGTTATCTTAAAATTACGCTGACAAAAAAGGCACATGGTTTTATTACCAAAGAAATATCCTGGGTTAATTTTTTTAATTATTGCCCAATTTTAATCCAATGGTTGGGTTTGTCTACTGTAAAAAAAAAAAAAAAAAAAGTAGGCTTCCACACAATTCGTTCATTAAGTCCCATTACAAACTGATCGAGTTAACAAATTTAAGGTGATTGGACGTAAAACAATTAGTAACATTCATTCATTCATTCATTTTCTTTTCGGCTTAGTCCTTTTATTAATCCAGGGTCACCACAGCAGAATGAACCGCTAACTTATCCAGCATATGTTTCACACAGTACCAACCGCAACCCAACCAGCAACTTTCCAGCCGCAACCCAACCCTGGGAAACACCCATACACACTCTTTCACACACATACACTACGGACAATTTAGCTTATCCAATTCACCTACAGTATAGTGCATGTGTTTGGACTTGTGGGGGGAACCGGAACACCTGGAAGAAACCCACGCCAACACGGGGAGAACATGCAAACTCCACACAGAAATACCAACTGACTCAGCCAAGGCTCAAACCAGTGACCTTCTTGCTGTGAGGCGATCATGCTACCCACTGTGCCACTGTGACGCCCACAATTAAAAACAATTAGGCCCAATCCCAATTCTACTCCTTAGCCCTTCCTGTTACCCCTACCCCTCTTTTTGCGCGTTCATGTGAAGGGGTAGTGGTGTCCCAAATCTCTTTAGCTTGAAGGCGTAGGGCTAAGGGCAAGGGGTATACACCCCTTCAAACAAAGATTTCAGGAGCACACTTGAAACCAAGGGGTAAGAAAATTTCCCAGAATACACCTGCCACAGCAGCAGTATTGCTGAATCCGGAAGTAAGGAGAGCCACAAATTTGTATTTTTTGTCATTATTACAAATTTTTACAACAAACAAACACACGTTTGAACATATTCATAACCGCGTTCGTGTTTTACCGTCATGCTTTTGAAAAAAAAATGCTAAACAAAACACTAAATTTCACGATCTATAATCCTTAATAATAACTCCTGTACAGCAGTCCCACAACATTCTGACACTCGATGACACTCAAATACCCTGTCAGAAAAGTCTAGTGGCTGAGAATGAGCTTTTTACAGTGTCTGCTATAATGTTAATGTTGTTTTTGTGTGTTTACACAGATGAATATGGCCACTGTGTAAATGCGCAGTATAGTTACAATCTTATAGCCACATTAGATCATTATAATAACATGATATATGCCTTCAATGATTTCCTGAAGATAAATACCAAAAAATAACACAACTGGAATAACTACAGTAGTCGCTATCGTCTGATCTCATACGAAGCAAGAGATCGCGATGACATATGGCGACGTGTGCAGGTGCTGTAGTGCTGTTTCAATTCTTAGGGGTAAGTTTTGAAGCACTTTCCCTTTACACTCGTTTTTAAGGGCCAAGGGAAAGGGGTAGGGGTACAAAAATAGAATTGGGCCTTTATAATAATAATCCAAATCCAAATAATCCAAAAAAATCTCAAAAAATGTGTTGTTTTAGCTCGTTATTGCAGCTTCAGCTAAGGATTGTACGCTCTCAGAAAAAAAACGTACAATGTTGTACCAAAGAAGGTACAAACGCTTGTCATTGGGGCAGTACCTTTTTATGGAACAGAATTGTACCTTAAGACAAAGAAACACATTTGTACCATTGCAGTTTGTACCTATAAGGACCAGATTTGTACCATGGGAAACCATATGTACCTTTGGTTTTTAAAACCTGCAGATACAATATTGTACCTTCATCAAAGGTACAAATCTGATCCATGAAGGTACCACTACAGTGAAAAGACACTTTGTACCTTAACAGTGTCATATGTGTTCCTTCAAGAACTATTAAAAGGCATTTTGCTATATCCAAAATGCATCAATAAATACATTTATAAACAATGTTTTTTTTGTGTAAATGCACCTTTTCCATTTACAATAAAGAATAAACAACACTAACATCAATCAAAAGATCTATTTTTTGCTAAACATTTCACAAAATTTTTACAAAAATGTTACAGAAATACATTCTCCCATGTGCAAAACATTTCTTTTTCTCCAGTTTTCACACAATACATTTGAATTCACTTAAGAGTTCATTATAGAATTATGCAAAACTGTTTGTAACGAGATATGCACAATGGTTGATAAGCTTTACAATGCTAAAATGTCTGCATGAATAATTTGCATATGCAGGACTTTTGTCAGCTCACAAGTGTAGTGGAAAGCAAATGCCAAAAGGTGTGGATATCAATAATGAAAATGTATTTATCAGAAAATGATTACCAAATGTTTATTAAAAATGCCTTAAATGTTTTAGTTTACAATACCTGTAGTTGTTTTGTATTATAGAGCTATAACTATTAATATCAACTATTAATGTTCACGAGTTTCTTTAAACATATGCTTTTAAATCATGATTCATGTTTTATTATGGAAATTACTCATAAATCATTTGGCCTTTCCAGTCATATTTATTTTCATAGATATTGTAATAAAGAAGGAGTTGTGCAACACTTATGTACCTTTTATATGAGAACAATTGTGTACCTTTATTTCGGCTGTACCATAAAATGTACAGAACAATATCATAAGAGGTCTTTTCTGTACTATATAAAGGTACAACTTTTACAAAAGGTACAAAACTGTCACTTAAGGAACATTATTTGTACCACCCTGTACCTTTTTTTCTGAGAGTCTAGTTTGAAAAAGCATAAAAATTCATTTTTAAGGACATTTTTCCCATATTTGGGTTGAAACAACCCAGCATTTTTATATTGTTGGAATTCAGGGAAGATAAACTGGCGGCAAATCATAAGTTTTTTAGCTGTGTGCTTTCATTTCCATGTTCTCCGTCATCAAAAGTGTAAAGATAAATACTTTAAAATAGGCAAAAGGCAAACTAATTAGTAACAGAACTAATCCAGCAGTGTTTCTGAGAAGTAAGTGCGCTGTAACCCTTCTATGTGTCTCAGGGGGGCGTTTCTGTCGGCGTCTAAAAACTTTGTAGAGAAAGACTTGGAGACGTCGATGGCGGGCCGATCCTTCATGATCACCGGAGCCAACAGCGGCATCGGGAAAGCAGCCGCCATGGCCATCGCCAAGAAAGGTGTGTTTTAAACCTTTTATGGGGCAAAGAACCATTTAATATAGTGGATAGTTTACCCAAAAATTTTACTTTACTCCCTTTTTACTCTCCCCAAATAGTTCTGAACTTCAAGTTTCTTTCTTCTGTTGAACACAAAAGAATATATTTTGAAGAATGTTGGAAACCTGTAACCACTGATATCTATAATAGGAAAAACACATAATAGTCAATGGTTACAGGTTTCCAACATTGTTCAAAGTATCTTCTTTTGTTATCAACGGAAGAAAGAAGCTCATAAAGGTTGAAAAAAATAACTTGTGAATAAATTATGAGAAGTTTTATTTTTGGGTGAACGATGACTGTGTGTAATAATAATCCAAGGCTGAATAAATATGTTGTTATTCTTTTACATAAATAAATGTTACACTGAGTGAAAATCGAACATTAAATAGTCCATATTTTAACTTTATAGTTTTAACAAAAGTGAATTTGAATCAATAAAGCAGACACTTGCATTTATTATGATTTGTATGTATATCAAATCACCTCTGTTAATTTAATCTGATGCCACAATACATTTTCACCTTTGTCCATTGTTGGTTTGCTATTGCTCTGCATTTATCTAATTTAATGCATTTTATGTACAGCTAAAGTCAAAATTATTAGCTCTCCTGTGAACTTTTTCTGATTTTAAAATTATTTCCCAGGTGTTGCTTAATTGAGGGAAGGTTTTTTTCAATCCATTAAAAAAAAGGCTTTTATTTTAGTTTGTATTCACAAAAAGTCCAGGTGTTTTTTATATGAAATGCCAACTGGACACTCCAAATAGACACCAAATGAAGAAATACCACAAATGTTGAGCTGAAATGCTTTATTCTTGGGCAGTTTTGTAGGCAGAACAGTTTTGAATTGATACGCATATATGTGTAAGCCACCGGTCCTACTGCATCCAACCCGGTCTAAGCTGGGATCAAACCGGCGGGTTTTTACATGGGAGTTGGTTGTTCTAACAAGAAGGCTAAAGACCATGGCCTCTGTTGCTAGAGCACCTTTTAGAAGTCAGAGGAGTGAGGTTTACCTACATAGCACTTCGCTAGCTGGCCTCCTTTACACTCACACCCCTAAATCTCACTCCCATCCCGGACGAGCCCCCGGTGCTACTGCACCCAACCTCCGTTACATATGTAATTTTGACCCATTTGGTTACCAGGTGTCCATTTAGTGTTTCTAAATGGCTTCTTAGAAAGAACGTCTAGACTTTTTTTAAATAAATGTTTACAGATGCTACATTTTTTGGAGTATCATCCTGACATTTGAATCAAAACATGGTCAGGCATTCAGCTTTATATTTCTGGTGTTGCCACGCCATCAACCTAATAGTCACATGAATTTTTCCTCATTTTAATGAATTTCATTGAAACAAATCGCAATTCACTTTCACCGATATTTGACCATGTTTTACACTCTTTATTTGCTACTTTGAGTTATTTTGACCCTTGGGTACCAAACTAGCCAATGTCTAGTTTCAAACAAAACCAGACTTGTGAACATAGACCACAGGGTTCAAAAACATTCACCTATAGCTCATGTGTTTGGACTGTGGCGGAAACTGAAGCACCCGGAGGAAACCCACGTCAACACAGGGAGAACATGCAAACTCCACACAGAAATGCCTTAAACCAGCAATCTTCTTGCTGTGAGGCGAAGAAAAAAAAACTGCTTTTAATGCAGAACTTAAAGAAATTAGACTTTCCCCAGAAGAAAGCAAAAACATTATGGGAAATACAGTAAAAAAAATTTCTTTGGTCTGTTAGACATAATTTGGGAAATATTTGAAAAAGAATACAAATTTCACAGGAGGGCGAATCATTTTGACTTCAAAGTGATGACATTTGGACAAGTGTCCAAACTCTTTTTTTTTTGGGCTTCAGTGTTACTAAAACTCACCTGTTTTCGTGAAGGTGGTACAATCCACATGGTCTGCAGGAACAAGGATAAGGCGGAAGAAGCCCGAGCCGAGATTGTCAAAGAGTCTGGAAACAAAGTAAGAGCTCATATGAGGATGAGCTGATGCAAACAAGAGTGTGCATTGTTTAACATAAATTTTGTTTTAATAATGTGCAAGCTGACATTATTGAACCCATCACTCACTTTGCAAAAAAAAAATAAAAAAGAGGAGTGCTGTCATACAATTAATCGCATCCAAGATAAAGGTTTGTATTTACATTATATATATATATGTGTGTGTGTGTGTGTGTGTGTGTGTGTGTGTGTGTGTGTATACTGTGTATATTTATGCATATATGTATAAATACACACAAATACTGTATATAAAATATACAAATATTAGTGCTGGCCAAGATTAATGCCAATTAATTGCATCTAAAATATATTTTTAATACATAATTTAGATTAATTCATTCTTTTTTTTTCCTTTATTAATCTGGGGCCGCCACAGCGGAATGAACTGCCAACTTATCCAGCATATGTTTTATGCAGCAGATGTCCTTCCAGCTGCAACCCGTCACTGGGAAACACTCATACACTCTCATTCACACAATTTTAGCTTACCGAATTCACCTGTACCACATGTCTTTGGACTTGTGGAGGAAACCGGAGCACCCGGAGGATCCCACGCAAAATGGAAACGGGCTGTTTGTCCTGATTTGAGCTGCATTTCTACCAGTGTTGTTAGCAATATTGATGGAATTGTCAATGTTGAAAAGTACAGATAGGTTTTAGTCCATTATGGCATTCCTTCTGGAAAGGACTTCGGTGGTAATAAGTTTCATTTTCAGCATGATAATGATCCGCTAGTTGCAGTGAAATCCTATATTTGGAGAAAGAAAACAGCTGCTGAAACACAGACAGTGATGAAATGGCCTCCACAGTGTCCAGACCTGAATATTATAGAGACTGTATGAGATCACCTGGACAGAAAAAGAAAGATATGACACTCTAAACCCAAAAAAGAACTCTGGAAAGTGCGAAAACAAGCCTGATACTGCACCTTATTTCAAACTATGTCAGGACAAATAAAACAAAAGAGTGCCAAGGGAAGTGTTACATTCCTTCTGGAAAGGACTTCTGTGGTAATAGTTTTCATTTCAGCATAATAATGATCCACTAGTTGCAGTGAAATCCTATGTTTGGGGGAAAAAAACAGCTGCTGAAACACACAGACAGTCATGAAATGGCCTCCACAGTGTCCAGACCTGAATATTATAGATGTTTTATGAGATCACCTGGACAAAAAAAAATATGACACTCTAAACCCAAAGAAGAACTCTGAAAAAGTGCTAAAAGAAGCCTGATAGTATTACACAACCCATTGTTTTAGACAATGTCAGGACAATTAGAACAAAAAAAAATGCCAAGGGAAGTGTTAAAACCCTTCTGGAAAGGACTTCAGTGGTAATAGTTTTCCTTTAAGCATAATAATGATCCACTAATTGAAGTAAAATCCTATATTTTGGAGAAAGAAAACAGCTGCTAAAACACACAGACAGACATGAAATGGCTTCCACAGTGCCCAGATCTGAATATTATAGATGTTGTACGAGATCACCTAGACAAAAAAAAAAGACACTCTTAACTTAAAGAAGAACTCGGAAAAGTGCTAAAAGAAGCCTGATATTATTACATAGCCCATTATTTCAACCAATGTCAGCACAATTAGAACATAAGAGTGCCAAGGGAAGTGTTACATTCCTTCTGGAAAGGACTTCAGTGGTAATAGTTTTCCTTTCTGCATAATAATGATCCGCTAATTGCAGTGAAATCCTATATTTGGAGAAAGAAAACAGCTGCTGAAACAGTCATGAAATGGCCTCCACAGTGTCCAGACCTGAATATTATAGAGACTGTATGAGATTACCTGGACAGAACATGAAAGATATGACACTCTAAACTCAAAGATGAACTCTGGGAAGTGCTAAAACAAGCCTGATATTACACGCCACATTATTTCAGACAATGTCAGGACAATCAGAACAAAACAATGCCAGGGAAAACCACATTAGCAATTCTTTCTGACCTTTACACCTCACCGTCTGATCTGTGCGTGTCGTCCAGCCGTGTTCATCTTCATCAAGAGCCTGATTCCTCTGCTGGAGAAGAGTCCTGATCCGCGAGTGGTGAGTAAAGCAGACTCAGATAGCAGAGACTCGGGTCAGACGGGTCGAGTCAACATCTCTCTCCTCCTGCAGATCACTGTCTCCTCCGGCGGGATGCTGGTGCAGAAACTGCGCACTGGAAACCTGCAATCGCAGAGAGGCAGATACGACGGCACTATGGTGTACGCACAGAACAAGGTAGGCCTATATGAAAACACACAGTCAAACATATATCCACACATACAGAAATATTGTCAGA
The DNA here is from genome assembly GCA_903798205.1 of Danio tinwini. NCBI lineage: Eukaryota > Metazoa > Chordata > Actinopteri > Cypriniformes > Danionidae > Danio > Danio tinwini. Next base: position 27,300,855 of record CAIGQZ010000379.1, read on the forward strand.
TCTGATGACATTTGATTTACTGACATAAATACAGTAAAAACTCTAAAAGAACGCTATGTTTCAATATTTAAGTATTATATTTATATTATAAAGCTGAAATAACTCCAACGCCATAACTTCATTGTTTAGAGTCACACTGTCCTTTAGAAATCATTACAATATGATGATTTGGTGCTTTGTCAACATTTCTGATTATTTGCAGAGTTGGAATCCATGATGCATTTTAATATTCAGGATTTCTTCAGAAATGTTCAATACTTTAGAACAGAATGAATATATATATGTAACATTAGACGTGCGACGCAGTGGCGCAGTAGGTAGTGCTGTCGCCTCACAGCAAGAATGTTGCTGGGCTGCAGGTTCAAACCTTGGCTGGGCTGAGTCAGTTGGCGTTCTCCCTGTGTTTGCGTGGGTTTCCTCCGGGTGCTCCGGTTTCCCCCACAGTCCAAAGACATGCGGTACAGGTGAATTGGGTAGGCTAAATTGTCCGTAGTGTATGAGTGTGTATGAGTGTGTGGATGTTTCCCAGAGATGGGTTGCGGCTGGAAGGGCATCCGCTGCGTAAAATCGTGCTGGATAAGTTGGCGGTTTATTCCACTGTGGTGACTCCGGATTAATAAAGGGACTAAGCCGACAAGAAAATGAATGAATGAACATTAGACGTGTCTTTCACTTTGTAATGCATTCTTTCTAAAATTAATTAATTTCAGAGAGTCATTCATTAATTTTCCTTCAGCTTAGTTCCTTATCGCCAGTGGAATGAACCACTAACTATTCCAGCATATGTTTTACACAGCAGATGCCCTTCCAGCCGCAACCCAACACTGGGAAACACCCATACACACTCACATTTACACACACTATGTCCATTTTAGTTAATCCAATTCACCTATAGCGCATGTGTTTGGACTGTGGGGGAAACCGGAGCACCCGGAGGAAACACACATTAACACGAGGAGAACATGCAAACTCCACACAGAAATGCCAACTGGCTCGGCCGGGACTCGAACCAGGGACCTTCTTGCTGTGAGGCGACTGAGCCACCTTAATTTCAAGAATATGATATTACTAAAATAATCATAATCTTGGAATTATGTTCATGTGTGCGTGTGTATTTTTAGTTTTTAAATAAATATGTTTTATCATCATGTTCACCTTGGTGTGCTGAAACAACCAGTTAGAAGTCTAATAAAAATCAATTAAAAAAAGAAAGTACGGGGTGGGCCATTAATATGAATACACCTTAATAAAATGGGAATGGTTGGTGATATTAATGTCCTGTTTGTGGCACATTAGTATATGTGAGGGGGCAAACTTTTGAAGATGAGTGATGACCATGGTGGCCATCTTGAAGTCGGCCATCTTGGAGCCAACTTTTGTTTTTTCAATAGGAAGAGGGTCATGTGACACATCAAACCTATTGGGAATTTCACAAGAAAAACAATGGTGTGCTTGGTTTTAATGTAACCAGGGCCGGGGCGTCCATAGAGGCGACCAGGCGGCCGCCTAGAGCAGCATAATAATGAGGGCGGCAAACGCGCCCCGCCGCCCAACCCATTGTACTGACTTTCATTCACAACATCAACAGAACACTTGCATAATAGGGGTCTGGCATATTAGTGAGGGCGGCAAACGCTCCCTGCCGCCCAACCCAACGTACTGACTCATCCGCAACATCAACCCCCCGTCCTCACTTTATGAACTGGTCAGGTTCATTTTCACTTTCGGGTTGAGGGCGGCGTGCTAGTCCATTGCCTAGAGCGGCTGTTCGGCTTGCTCCGGCCCTGAATGTAACTTTATTCTTTCTTAAGTTATTTACAAGTTTCTGACCACTTTTAAAATGTGTTTAATGTGCTGCCCATTGTGTTGGAGTGTCAATGCAACCTTCTTCTCCCACTCTTCACACACTGATAGCAACACCGCAGGAGAAATGCCAGCACAGGCTTCCAGTATTCATAGTTTCAGGTGCTGCACATCTTGTATCTTCACACCATAGACAACAAAGTTAGTGGGGCCATTCTTCATCAGTGGAAACCTCAACGCCACTGGATATTTGAAATTGCTACATGATGTTTCCCACTTTATGCACTGAAGCTGGCATGTTCCCTGAGTTTTTCCAGCAAGATGGTGCACCACCACATTATGGGTGTCAGGTCCAAGCATTTGAAGATGAACAGCTTCCTGAAAAGTGGATTAGTTGTTAAGATGTATGCATATAAATGGCCCACACCTGTAGACAGAGGGGGAAAAAACTAATGAATTAATAGACATTTAAAGAAAAACAAGTGAAAAAACACGTGCCTCACGCAAGTGAGGGAGTTTACAAACCACCTGTATAGGAGACACACTCTTTACCTCTTAAAATGCACCAGACACCTTCTTTTATATATCTCATACTCCTTGAATACATTGACAAACAACCTGTAGGACACATTCTCTTCTGTCTTGTAGACTTAGTAACTTAGACTTGTCGTAGGATTTACACCACCTTACAAAAGTCTTGTCGTTGATCTCAGTTGGAGGAGCAACAAATAATAACTTGACTTCTAGTTGATAATTTGGAAAAGTGGCAGAAGGTAGATGTTTCCAATGAATCATCTGTTGAACTGCATCCCAATCATCACAAATACTGCAGAAAACCTACTGGAACCAGCATGGACTCAAGATTCTCACAGAAATCAGTCAAGTTTGTTGAAGGAAAAATCATGGTTTGGGGTTACATTCAGTATGGGGGCGTAAGAGAGATCTGCAGAGTGGATGGCAACATCAACAGCCTGAGGTATCAAGACATTTGTGCTGCCCATTACATTTCAAACCACAGGAGAGGGGAAATTCTTCAGCAGGATAGCGCTGCTTCTCATACTTCAGCCTTCACATCAAAGCTCCTGAAAGCAAAGAAGGTTAAGGTGCTCCAGGATTGGCCAGCCCAGTCACCAGACATTAACATTATTGAGCATGTCTGGGGTAAGATGAAGGAGGAGGCATTGAAGATGAATCCAAAGAATCTTGATGAACTCTGGGAGTCCTGCAGGAACGCTTTCTTTGCCATTCCAGATGACTTTATTAATAAGTGATTTGAGTCATTGCAGAGATGTACTGTGTGGATGCAGTCCTCCAAGCTCATGGGAGTCAGACACAATATTCATTCTGTTTCCACTGCAGCATGACTTTATATTCTATACTGGACATTATTTCTGTAAAGTGACAAGACTTTTGTCTCAGCAATGTCAGACCTTACTGTCCTAATGAAATCATATAAAAATCAAGGCATGATCAATTTGTATTTGGGTAAAATAAGCATAATCTAGAGGCCTTTGCCTTTCATATAAGCCACTTCTGATACCAAATGATCAACTAGAAGTCAAGTTATTTGCTGCTCCTACACCTTGGACAGGCGACAAGACTTTTGTCAGGTAGTGTATATACTGCTGTTCTCGGGCCTTATCATAATTTGTACGTCCCTTTGAATAAAATCAACTGCAAAATGAATAAAGGTATATTTTTGTAATCATTTTTGTTTCAGTATCTGTTCAATACTTCAGTAACACAGAGGTGACTTTAGTACGTACTTGTGTGTGTGTGTGTTTCAGAGGCAGCAGGTGGTGATGACGGAGCAGTTCGCTAAAGCGCATCCTGGCATCCACTTCTCTGTCATGCACCCTGGATGGGTCGACACGCCGAGTAATTGCACACAAATATAAATCACAAATCTAAATGCAAAAAAATACAATGAACATTTAAAACAGTTGACATACCATTTTCATTAAACAAGCTGCTTGATGTTAATGAAGCTTGTTGCGTGTCAAATAACAGGTCCCAATGTTCATCGCCTGAATGCACTGTTATTCTGAAGTCTGGTTGTTTTGATCTCTCGTCCTTTAGCTATTGCGAATGCGATGCCTGATTTCCACAGCTCAATGAAGGAGCGTTTGAGGACACCGGAGCAAGGAGCAGATACAGTGGTGTGGCTCGCCGTGTCTGAAGCGGCTGCCAAAAACCCCAGCGGACGCTTCTATCAGGGTGAGTGCACACATAGACAGACACACACAATCGGAGGACGCTTCCAGAGGATGCTTCTATCATGATTAGCAAACACACACACACACACACACACACACACACACA
>CAIGQZ010000379.1:27305379-27328281 GCA_903798205.1 Danio tinwini
AAAAAGTATTTCTTAAAATTGTTGCAAATTTAAAAAAAATAAATAAATCACATGTACATCAGTATTCACATCCTTTGCTCAATACTTTGTTGAATCACCTTTTGCAGCAATTACCGCCTCAAGTCTTTTTGAATAGGATGCCACAAGCTTGGCACACCTATCTTTGGGAATTTTTGCCTATTCCTCTTTGCAGTACCTCTCAAACTCTATCAGGTTGCATGGGAAGTGACAGTGTACAGCCATTTTCAGATCTCTCCAGAGATGTTCAATAGGATTTAGGTCTGGGCTCTGGCTGGGCCACTCAAGGACCTTCACAGAGTTGTTGCAAAGCCACTCCACTGAAATTTAGGCGATGTGCTTTGGGTCATTATCCTGCTGGAAGATGAACCGTCGCCCCAATCTGAGCTTAAGAGCACTCTAAAGCAGGTTTTCTCCAAACGTAACGCCTGGCATTCACTCTAGAGAGTTCAATATTAGTCTCATCAGACCAGAGAAGTTTGTTTCTTATGGTCTGAGAGTCCTTCAGATGCCTTTTGGCAAATTCCAGGCAGGGAGTGGCGTCCGTCTGGCCACTCTACCATACAGGCCTGATTGGTGGATTGCTGCACAGATGGTTGTCCTTCTGTAAGGTTCTCCTCTCTCCACAGAAGAACGCTGGAGCTCAGACAGAGTGACCATCGGGTTATTGATCACCTTCCTGACTAAACTCTTCTCCCCCGATCACTCAGCTTATATGGCTGGCCAGCTCTAGGAAGAGTCCTGGTGGTTCCAAACATCTTCCACTTACGGATGATGAAGGCCACTGTGCTCATTGGAACTTTCAGAGCCGCAGAAACATTTCTGTAACCTTCCCCAGCCTTGTGCCTCGAGGCAATCCTGTCTTGGAGGACTACAGACAATTCCTTTGTCTTCATGCTTGGTTTGTGCTTTGACACACACATTATAGCATTATACAGCATTATACAGCAACTGTAAATAAAATTTAGAAAACACCCACTAAAAGATCATTCAAATATTACAAAAATGTTATCAGGAATATTTAGAGCAAGAATCATTTGTTTAGGATCAATAAAGCGACTCAATCAGAAGGCAGCTGCCTATGTAGGGCAGTACATGAGGTTTTGAAAACGAACTAATATCCTTCTCGCCATCTCCTCCAATAAGACATCCATCTGTTTCAATATACAACAAGTGAGCCATTTAAGAGACAAAGAATGGATGAAAGATTCTGATGGAGGGAAAAACTCGGGAGTGTTCGAGAGAAGACAAAGAGTGTACAAAGGAAGAAGTGACACGACAGTAAAACTGACAGAGAGAATGAGATTGAAGGAGCGAGAGATGAAGAACAGGAGTGTGTGTGTGTGTGTGTGTGTGTGTGTTGGCGGAGTTCCAGTGCAGCTGCAATGGGAGGAGCTTCTGTGCCAGACACGGTCAGTGACTCAAATGACCTTAAGATGTAGGAAACCATCAGACAACAACAGTAGAACATTAAAGAAGATTTATTTTAGCTGAAACTGTGAGGTGATTCATAACATGCAAGCCAATGACTACACCTACTGTTAGGCCCAATTCCAGTTCTACCAGGTTACCAAACTTGTTCCTAGAGGGTCGGTGTTCTGCAGAGTTTAGCTCCAACCTTAATCTAACACACCGGAACAAGCTAATCAAGGTCTTACTAGGTCCCTTGGTAATCTTGGTAGTTAGCTTTTAAAAATAACCAGCAATAGGTGAAATCCGCAAAGTAGTCAGCTTTTTTTTTTACCATTATTATAGATGTTTTAAGGCTGTAAAACCCCTCACACATCTTGTTTAAAGACTCTCAAAGTTCAAACTTTCTTAGAAAAATAAGTCCAGTATTATAGAATAGTGATGTGCGATACTGATGATTTCCTATACGATCTGATACCAAGTAAAATGAAGCAGAGTATCGGCAATACCGATCCGATACCTTGCCAAAAAATTACTGTTTGGGAAATTAAAGTAACAAGTAGTGTCCTTAAAAGAGTCACTTCATACTAAATACGAGACATATTACGGGCTATTCTTGTTTATTGATGAAGTATTATACAAAAAAAAGAGCCAACTTACATAATTATTGACAGCATCTGAGCATGTCTTAAAAGGCCTGCATGAACATCTTAACATAAAACAATAAACATTCACGGATGTGAAACTTTTTGGTTTAGTGACGTGTTAATCCGGTCCCTTTGAAGATTTTGAACCTTTTTCTGTTGTTTTATAACTGTCACAAAAACCAAGCCCCAAAAATACAGCCCCATCGCCACATTTTCTCCTCTACATGGATAGTGCTTACCTGCTCCACCTAAGGACCCTGAAAGCGATGTCTGTCTCGCCCTAGCAGCACCTGTTTCTCTCCTTTCCTCCTCTTCTGACCGCCTAGTTATGATGTTGTCCTATTTTGTCTTGTGATTTCTATGTATATGTTGCCACGGTACCTCACTGTTTTGTTACACGTGTCACAAACCGCATTGTTTGAGTTTATGGAAGTGAAGTAGCTCCACGCATAACTTTGCTTGCGGTCACCCATATCCAATGACAGCGTGACTAAACAACATGTGCCGGGCCAGCGGACTGAGTGGCTAGCTAGCGTGATCTGCATTTGTACAGTGCCATATTACGCACATGATGCGCACATTCGCATGTTATTTAAAATGAAATTATTCAGATGGCACTCCTACCCTTACCCCTCAGAATGGTGTGCCAGTTCTCTCTTGCTAGGGGGTGTAGGGATAACAGCAAAGGTCATACAGCCCTTCAAACTGAGATTTTTCTGGACCACACTACAAACAAAAGGGTTTGAGAAAATTCCCGATTATACCAGCAATAAGGCTGCAAAAGCAAACAAAGAGACACTATTTTTATACACTATGTTTATATTTGATTCACTGAAGCATGCAAATGTATTACAAAAACTAACATAACCACAAAATACACCCCACCACCTCCCTCAAAAATCAATGCCACTTGATGATAATAATAATCAATCATATCAATAATGATCAAGGATAACCACTTTATTGGGTTGCACCAGCTTGGACCCCATTTTACCTTCAGGGGCTAGTTGCAGCGGCAGGGCACAAGTTAAAACGTAGTCTAGTTGTGACTTAAAATGACACTAAGTTATAATTTACACACTACTAAATATTTTTGTGTTGCACCACTGAGTTCAAACGTAACACTATGTTTCAACTAAATATTCACGGCAGCCTGCCCCTATGTATAACGCTAGAAAAGAGACGACAGCGAGATTAGATTACATCGAGGAGCTCATGAAGATAATGAAGAATGATCTTCCTCTACTCACAGCCTTAATTTCCTCCCAAATCTCACATTCGTTTCGGTTTGTGAAAGAAGAGTTTAATTTTCTTTCAAGGATCATCAATTAAAATGAGAATTTCTTCATGAATTCAATTCGACTACGCATGACTTTACAGAGAGCTTACAACGGTTTGCCTTAAGAACATGAATTTAGTTACAAGCTAGTTAGTAGTTACTAAGCCCCAAATGCGGACTTTATGTTCCAGTTAAAGAAAGAACTTACAAACAGCTGGTGCAACCCTACCCAGAACTCTCTTAAAAGGATAGTTCACCCAAACATGAAAATATTGGATGGTTCAGACTGATGATGCAGGTTGCCAGTTTGAGTTGCAAGTCAATACAAACACACAAAAATTTACAGATTTTAACCTGGTGATTCAAATGGAGGGAAATGCACAACACATTTGCCATGAATGAACAGAATTAACCTCAATTGTGTTTTCTGTGCAACATTCTGAAATTAAGGCAGCCTTCATGACTGAAATCAAAAACTCTGTTTTCCATCAAGGCAATCAGGGGTGTTGAAATATACTGTAATTAGGAGAGTGTAGTGGGTGAGTTATAGAGATCAAAACAAAGACTTTCCAACACAGAGTGCACATTTTTAAAAGAGAATAACTGACTTTAGCATTGTTTTGCAGATAAATATGTTTACTTAGAATTTTTCTGAAATATCTGCAAACATATTATGGTATTTTTATGCCTGAAGGCCTGTGCACACCGGGACGCTTTTTGCTCGCATTTCCTGTCAACGTTTAACGCCTCGTGACTAAATAAAGGGCGCCAATGTGATTGTGCAACCAACGTGCAAAACGCCAGGCGTAAAAGCATCCTTTTTTTAAGAAACGGCTCATGCTCATTTTTTTGTTTTGACACGCCATGTCAAAACCTTCTCCACAATCAGATTGGCACTTTTTTTCACATGTGCAAGCTGCTGAAGTTTCAGTAAACAGCACTTGAAGGCGCTCAAGAGCAACACTGTCGATGCGAGCGCACATACGTTTATTCCACGCGACTGCCATTTTAAAACTCTAAAGCGAGGCTGCGGTTGGAAGAAACCCAGAAGTATAGGATCAGCACTGTAAACATTGCAACAACTTGCTGTGTACTACAAACCTCCAGCTGTAGCTGCGATTTCAAAATGCAGATGTGGTGTAAACATCACTTTAATATCATTCAGTTCAGTTTAATTTAAACAATTAAAAGCATATTAAGCATCAAACAACGTCACAATCTCTTTAAGAGTAGTACGCTTAGGTGTCCTCCTAGACTTCAGTTCATGGCACCAGGTAAACACCGTGGGGACGCTCCCCTGCTTCAGCCTATGAACCCAGTGAGTGATAAAACAATGCAGTCCTCTGTAACACATCTCCGTGTTGTCTGTAACAGTGTTGTCGTGGTACAAAATTTTTTAAAACGTCCATTTCCCGCTAACATTTAAGTGCTGCTGAGCGCGCTCATAAACACCGCTGATTTGCCATAGTGTTCACCAGTGCCCAACAGAATGACTGTGAAGGTCATCAGTTCACCGCTCTTTACAGATTGAAAACACACATAGACGAACATTGGATCGTTTTAAAGCCGTGAAGATCAGTGGATTCATCAGCGGATCGCTCGTCTGTTTGCCCTCAGTAAACAGCGGTGAGTTTGGTGAACTGATGACCTTCACAGCCAATCATACTGATTTCTGTTGAGCATGTGAACACAATGGCTAATCAGCACTGTTTAAGAACGCCATCAACAGCACTTAAATGTTAACGAGAAATGGATGTTTTGTTTCATTTCATTACCAAAATTTTGTATCGTGGCAAGTCTAATATAGTGAAAGAATCAGTTCATTAACTTGAGTTTGATAAATGGCATCTAAAACGTGTGTTTGGGAAAGAAAACGTTAGCTAAGTAGTGCCATTTCTCTTAACTTAGCTGAAAATGAGGTCAAATATCCCTTTTTATTTTCACTATTCATTCAGAACGGACCTTCGGGTCACTCGGAAGGTGGTGAAAATATAAATTTGTGTCACTTTATCTTTGCTGATAAGATATACAGCCAGGTACACAATATTCCTGAGTGACTCAGGCGATATTTCCAGGTTTCTTTCCACCGCAGCCTCGATTTCTCTGTTAATAATGGCAGCTGCGTGAAATCAGTCTATTGAAGAAGATGTCCAGAGGTGATATGAACGTGGAGCTGCTTATTGCACTGAACAACAATAATCATTTCTTCATCGCTAGAGCTGGAGCTGCAACTTGAACCATCCATGCTTATTCGAATCATCAGTAACTTTAATAAGAAGCCTGTCAACTTTCTGTCGTCTTCTTCTGTGTTACAAGTGGCTGTCAGAAACTTAGCGCCGTCAAACGTCAAGGAGTGATTTTGCACACTCTTTTGCTCGACGCCAGTGAAAATCGCTTGGGTTTGAATCTGGAAAAACGTCTTGAAAAAACGCTGACGATAAACGCAAACAAAAAGCGTCCCGTCCTGTCTTTAGAAGAGTCAAAAACTTACATTCATCACCTTTAATCCACAGTCTGTGCAATCAGTTCTCAAGAGCACAGAAGTCTAGTGAATGCTAGCTTCTGGTCACTTGATGATGCTTGTGCCAGCCACACTCAGATGCAAGTTGATTTGTCAGAATGGATTCATGTCTGTGAGTGTAATTTATAGCATTGTGGACAGTCACAGCTAAGAACCATTTGGCAAAAACATACATTCTCACTCTCTTGTATACTTATGACTGTGCACGCTCTCATATACCTCATCAAGTCGACAGAAGCTCAGGCTCACTACATTATCCTGATTGGGATGATGGGTAATGCAGTTCTTCAACAGGAATCTGGAAGAAATCAGACATAAGGCTTCTACAGGCAAGCGCATCACCTAACATCAGTGTTTTGTTTGTGAATTTTACATGCATTAGATCGGAAGATGGTGTCGGCTCATCTTCCTCTGGCCTGGACACACAGTTCACAGCTGGAAGATCAGAAATTCATGAGCGTCATGGAGGATCTGGCCAAGGGCTTCCAACCTCACTAAATACACTCACATGAAAGAATGGCAGCACAAATAGATGTTGAATACTAACACACATATTTTAACATTCTACATGCATTATTCTCACCTGTAAATGCAGTGTGAATGTACTCACCGTGCCTCACCACCAATGTTTAGCTGTAGATTAAATCTCCAGATCTCTCTGAAAGTTTGAAGGTGTGAACGACTGTTGCGCTCAATAAATGCTTCAAAATATTAGTCTTTTACCACAGTGACTACTTTCCTTTTTCAATACCCTTGTACATTTCATTTCTCTCCAATCACTGGTCACATCAGGCGCAGGAACCATTCTTTTGACACAATGCGATCAATCTCAGCCAATCACAGTGCGCTCTCATTCTCACTGTGCCGGTGACTCCAACGAATCAGGTCAATCTGGTGGGAACCCGCTCTGACCGGAGTCACCCAGCTGTCAATCACTCACTCAGCCAATCACGTGGTGAAACTGACCGAAAAGGACACTTCCTGCTGTTTGGGGGACAGTGATTGGACGATTCTTGGGTTGACTGACACCTGATGTTCCAGAGAATAGGGGTGATGTGTGGGTTTTTTTTTTTTAATCATTATTTATTCTCACAATAATGAATGATTCCATGTCTACATATATAGATTGGGTTATTAATAATTATCACATGACTGTACTCTGATACTTTTTGGTCAAATGTTAATAAATTTCTTTGAAGGTGTGTTAAATGCAGTGTTGATGTATGTGGGAAAACTCCCAATATGTGTGTGACCATTTTTATACTGCAATACTTTTGTGTTTATTCATATTTTGCTTGTAGACATCAAAAAATATGCTAAACAATTGCATTTATTTATCTATGACCACGTTTGCAAGAGTGTATCGAGAAAGTATGATTTTTGAGAATGCATGATCCATCCTTAAACTTATGACACAAGTAGATTGTAGACATTCAAACTAATTAGCCGCTAATTAATCAAGTAAAATAGTTACAAATTGCTCTAAAGGTTATTGTACACTGAATCCAAAATTTTCGTCCGAAATTTTCGCACGTTAAAAAAAATTATTCGACCTCACGTTGTGTCCATCGTATTGACACACTGCCTCCGAAACTTTCGTCCATCATAAAAAATAAAAAATTCGAAGAGGGTTGAATTTTTTCCGTTTTCCGCATCTGAAAAAGCGCTTCGACATAGATATATACACTAGACATCGCATACAGACCCTGAGCATGTGTCAATAGTGCCGCCACAATTGTACAGTGCTCTAAGGACAAAAGTCGTTCAATCGCGCTAATCACTAAAGCTGTGTACGGGTGTAGTAATGAGCAAACAAAGAAAACAAAGCATAAAGGCATCACATTTCATAGGTAAGATTTCGTTTTTTACGATTTTGTATGTTACGAACTTTTGTGCTCAACAAGTAACGTTATTGATGATCTCTCTACTGCACTAACCATAAGACAAAGTAGCACCAACTTGCTCTAAATTCTAGGCTTAAGCTAGTTGTGTTGAACAAAATCAGCAAACAATGTAAATGAAATATGACAACAAGATGCTGCGGTGCTAGAAACTTGTATTAGTGTCGGCTAAATGAAGTAACGGCTAGTTTTTGAAGTAACTTATAAAGGAAGTAACTTATATTTGTCCACCCTAAATTATGGAATATTACAAAAGTTATATACCATTTAGATCAGAAAGGTAGATGTTCACATGAGACGCAGGGATATTGATGGTTCACATGAATAGTTCATAACGGAGATTCATTCACAAACAAAACGCTCCCTCTGTTAGAATGAGAAGTGAAAGCAGGAGAGGGGGTGTGTTTCAGTATATATATAAACATCGCTCTGGATGGCCAGTCTTCCACTGCACCTTGGTCCCACATTCATTTCAAAGGAGCACTGCCCTGTACTAAAATGGTGGCTCTATTGATGCATTCCTTCCAATAGACGACAATAGCGTAGGCGACATCTAATGTAAATATCTATGGCGCTTTGAGAGCTGTTTTTACAGTTCAGAGCCACCATACAAGCAAAAAGCTAAATACAGAATGGCATCATTTGAGCTACAGATAACGTTATAACACACACAGTGCATTTCAAGAGTTCAGACTTAGCTGATGATTGATTATAAAGCTTGTTTGGCATGCTGTTCCGGGAGAGAGCCCTGAGCTCATAAGATCCTCGAGCCCGGAGCTCCCTTCTGTTTGCAAGGCAAGAGGGGAGTTTGAGCTCAGGTAGATCTCGAGAACTCCCCTGCTGTAGTAGCTAATGAACAGATAGTGATTGCTTATAAGATATAACTTCTTACTAGGAGCATGTCTATGCTGCCAATTTAGATTAGTCAATTAATTTAAGTTGCAGGTTTTCGGACGGTGGGAGGAAACCGGGGAACCCGGGGAAAACCCACATGAGCACGGGGAGAACATGTAAACTCCACACAGAAACATTGGCTGGCTTGGTAAGGACTAGAACCAGTGACATTCTTGCTGTGAGGCAACAGTGCTAACCACTAGGCCACCGTGCCACCCCTCTAGGAAAGGAGGAAGAGTAGGGGTGGAAGGGGGGATTCTTCAAAACGAAGATGGCTGTGATTTGGAACCTAGGGTATTTATAGTGGCTTAGGAATCATCTGATTGGTCAATCATAAATTGAAAAATGCGGCGCCGGCTGCAAGCAATCATAAGCACGTAATTCTCTCGAAATTAGTTTATAAATAAACTTCACAAAATAAAGACAGAATGTGGCAGACATTTGATAACCTGTGACTGAATTCAGTGACTTGCGCACCTCTGCCCTGCTGCTGTTTGGTCCATACATTTGATGCACTGACCATAGACATTCTAATAGAAAACATGGTTCACTTTCGTTCCTTCAACATGTCAACGCGGCTGCCATCTATTATAATGTCCATAGATAATACCAGTTTGAATAGGATTTGTTTACGTACGTGAATGTGTGACGTTTCACAAGCAATGTATCAAAATTCCACTGGTTTCCTTAAATAAACTTTGCATTTGGGGATAATTGTAGCGCAGCTCTTTGATAATGAGCTGAACTCTCCTTCCTCTCTATGCAGTTTTGGATGAGCAGAATATGTAGCCTATTCAGCAGAGCGGAGAACAAAGTATCACTGCATGGGACCTGTTAAACTTGAATTGACTCCGAAATGTTTTACATGTGCTTTCACACGGCAAAGTTTCTAAACGGACCAAAAGAGCCAAAACAAGTCACGTGTGAGCAAACTCTCCTCACATTGGTCAGACTTTCATGGCTTATTTTGATTAGAGTCCTGCTCAGCTGTCATGCGTCCTTATTTTAATTTATGATGATGAGCAATAAGACGCAAGCAAAAAGTTGCGCTTTCATTTTGAATGGTGACACACAAACGTCACCAAATAACTCAGAGGTAAGACTTTCTCATACATGGCAGTTGGCTTATGCATTATAGGCTTTACATTATAGAGAGAAATAACAGATAAATCAAGACTGCAGTTCGGTTAATTGTCCTAATAAATAAACAGCTCTCGTTAATAGTTGACATGAAACACACATTTACCGGTAGGAATGACATCCCACCCTACTCATAATTCTCTCTTCATATTGCCATATACGCCTATTACATATCCATAATACACTGAGATATAGCCGGGCTTGGATCGTATTGCTTTCTTACTACAATCAATTCGCTCCAGAGTTTGTTTCAATCGAGCCGAGACCACCTCTTTTAGGCGATCTCGGACCGATTGATTTGCGGCGGATCAGAGCGCGATTGCTGGATTCACATATGCCAAACTAACCGCGCTAACTGGGGAGACATGCCAGGTTCCGGAACAAAAGTTTAGGTGTGAAAGCACCCTAAAGCCTGGTTTATAGTTCTGCGTCAAGGGATCGCCGTAACCCACAGCGCATGGCTTGCATGTTGTCAAGCATTTATACTTCTGCGCACTGTTTCTGTTGCTCTGCAATGACATTTCCGAAATGCTAGCTGGCAGTGAGGTTTTTATGTGTGGAGTTTGTTCGCTAGTGTTTTGTTTTTTCTGAACGCTACCTTAATGTACAAGTGGCTCAAACTCGCTCATTCAGAGGCAGGAACTGGCGGACATGCAACAACTTTAATCATAAGGTAAACACAAAACAACAGACTCCCTCTGGAGCTCCTTCACAGGACTCGGCACTTGTAAACACTCGCTCCATTGGGCTCATGCGGCTCTCAGTCCCGCCAATGCTCATTAGCGCTACCAAGCCGACCAATCACAGAGCTTGCGCTACGCATCATTGCGACGTGTAGTTACATTTTTTTGAGTGGTGCACGTCAGCATGCATCCTATGCATCCACACGTAGGCTGCGCCGTGGGGATACACATGCGCTTGATGCAGAAGTATAAATCAGCCTTAAGACGTATTAGCGTAAAGGAGGCCTAAGAGAGTATTTTTTCGTGAGCGGGTTGCTGCTGCAAAGGGGGCAGGGTGGAGGATCGCTATGCAGACTAAGCATTGTGATGTCTATCGGCCAGACAGTCTCCCTGGGGGCCGGACCCCCAAGAAGAAAATCAAATAAAAATCTAATTTTGGCTTAACATTATGTTTAATGTTTATACTTTTTCAATTTCATTTCAAAACTGAAGGCATTTGATTCAGGCTCCCATCACCAATACCACAGTCAACCACTAGGAGCGATAGATACGAAACGAATGATAATCTCACGGAAACCGCACGTCTCCCTCCCACTCCTCTTCACCACATCCTTCCTTGCTTTTCATCACACACACGTTGCGCACACTCCGCCTACACCCCACCCGGTCTTCACTTACGCTAAAACCTATTCTTCTGACAAAGAGACTCAGTTGTTGTTATAGTTAGTTGCTTTAATAGTGAGGACCACTATTTTCTTTTTGATACTCACAATTTTGGAATCCAGTCGTGGGCCGCCAGTTTATGATCAGTGGCATAGTCTTTCGACCCAACCCTATCGCACACTGATTATAATTTGAGATTGAACTCAATTTTATTGAAAAAAAACAACAACATTGAAATAAAATGTTGAGGAAAAACTATCATTCATGTTGAGGAAACGATTTGTTCAATTTAAAAGTAGTTTCAAGAGGACAAATTAATAATATTCCCATAAAATTAAAAACTGAATTTTTTCCATCATTGACTACTACAGGATTCATTGCAATCGAAAGAAGAAAATACATTTTGCATGTCAAATACACCTTAGAACTTTATTTATTGTAATAT
The DNA here is from genome assembly GCA_903798205.1 of Danio tinwini. Lineage (NCBI taxonomy): Eukaryota > Metazoa > Chordata > Actinopteri > Cypriniformes > Danionidae > Danio > Danio tinwini. The sequence goes on from CAIGQZ010000379.1 coordinate 27,316,981, forward strand.
TTAGCTCAATCTCTGGGCTGAAACTATCAGTCAGCATTAAGACTTGGGTCAGTTTTCATATTAGTGATTTTCGTATGAAAAATACAGTTGTTTGAGCATTGGAGCTCGATATATAGAGAGAATAACACTTTATTACTCAACTACTGAAGTAAAAGAAAGAATTGGAAAGAAAAAAAGAGCATAGAAAACATCTCAAAGTCATTTAGAGTTATTTACAGTTTGATCAGCGCGACAAGCTTTACAATGTTTTTAATTTCTGAAGAGAATTTTTTTTTTATGATTTTACATAGTGGTAAAACTTAGAAATCGATGGGAATCCCTGAAGTGTCAATTTCAGTAAAATGGATGTTAATTAATACACATATTGTGGGATATTTAGCACTGACTCGCACGTTTTTTATCATCAAGAAAACTAACAAACCAAGACTGCCTCAGTTCTCCATAGCGGGAAATTACAGTCGTCAATCACACACAAAAACCATCATGTCAAGTACAAAATATGCTTCGTGACACCGGTGCTTTCGACAACTTGCATTCATATCCCTAAATTTCACATGAAGCCAAAAGAAAACAAAACAGAGCACGAATTTATTAACAAAGCGCATAATATGACGTGTTATATCAAAACGGAGATTGTGAAGCAAGCGCTTTATACAGGCAGACATTAGCAAACACTTACACAGTCGCTGTTTTTGTACCTCAGATCGTGAACACACACACAAACCGTGTAATTCAGTGCAAGGAGGCGAGGCTGAGAGATGAAGACAGAAAATTAGATAATAGAAATGTCGAAAGTATGTCAGAAAAAACAGCGCTATGTCTGTAAACAATAGCAACTCATCTCATTGGCCAGCGTGATGTTCGTTAATTAAAATTTTAAAACATCACAGCCGTTACAGCGCCACGGTTTGAATACGAAGCCTTATGTTTATATAGAATTATTATTAGCCGATAAACATTAGAGATGTGAATCCACAAATATCAATTCTGTCATAATTTACTCACGAAATCACATTAATAAGTATTAAAGGGATAGTTCACCCAACAATATACATGCTGTCATCATTTATTAAGCCTCCAATTGTTTCAAACCTGAGTTTCTCGCTTCTGTTGAACACAAAATAGGATATTTCAAAGAATGTTGGTAGTCATTTACTTCCATAATAATTTTTTTCCTACTATGAAAGTCAATAGCTACAAGTTTCCAACATTCTTCATTCAAAATATCTTGTTTTGTGCAAGAGGAGGAAACTATAATTTTGGGGGTATTTTTTATTCTTTTAAGTCTTCTTAAAGTGTCATTTTTCATCTCGTAATGACATTTAATAAACAATCAAAAACAATTCTATCATCCCTTACTCATCCTTCATTTGTTTAAAACCTGTTTGAGCTTCTTCTGTTGAACCCAAAAGTAGATATTTTGAAGAACATTGGAAAGGGGTAGCCATTGACTTCCATAGTAATTTTTTAGGCTACTATAATTTTTCTAAATATCTTTTCTTTTGCATTCAACAGAAGACTCTCATAAAAGTTTCAAACCACACATAGGAGAGTAATCTTTCAGGCGAAATCCCTTTAATTATGAAAAATTAGGGTGAACATTCCTAAAAATAGTAACAGAAATCTCTCTTATTTGTTTAAAATATCCTCATTTGCATTTCAATGATAAATAACTTCTGGAGCTGGAAGGAAACAAGGGTGAGTAAATGATGACCATTTTCATTTTGGTGGGAAAAAACCCCAGCTTAGTGTTAAGAATCAATATTTCTAAAGGGGTAGTTCAGCCAAAAAAGACAATTCTGACAGCTTTTACTTATCCTAGATTTCCTCCAAACCTGTTTGAATTTCTCTCTTCTGTTGAACACAAAAGACAGTATTTTGAAGAATGTTGGAAAGGGGTAGCCATTGACTTCCAATTGCAAGGCTACCAACATTTTTCTAAATATCTACTTTTGCATTCAACAGAAGAAAGAATCTCAAAGTTTGAAACCACACAAGGGAGAGTATTTTTTGGGTGAAATCCCTTTAATTTTAATATTTAATGAATATTTAATTAATTTAATATTTTCATGAAATATTTGCATGAAAATCTCACAAAAGAAGGTATTTTGTAAAATGTAGAAAACCTGCAGCAATTGACCGCCATAATATAATTTTTTCCTATTATGGCTGTCAATTCATATAAAATTTTTAAAGCATCAGCAGGAAAAAAAAACTTCTGGAACCACATGAAGGTGAGGAAACACTAAATAAAATGTCATTTTTGGGTTGTAATAATTGATCTAATATGGTCATAAATACTACTATAAATTTTTGTTCTAATTATTTCTGAATTTTGGAAGTATTCGCAGACCATATACAAAGATCAAGCCTCATTTTATAAACCTTTTCTAGAGCTCTTACCCTCATTAATTTCCATTGTATGGAAAGAGCAGCGTTAACATTCTGCTAAACATCTCAATTTCTGTTTCACAGAAGATGGCAGTACAGATTTAATGGCTAGTAAATGTTGACAAAATTAATATATTTGGCAAACCATAGCTTTGATTTGTCCCTAAATAAATGACGATTAGTGCTATAAATAGTGTTCTACAACAGAACACTTCAACACATCACATACTAACTTAATCAGAATCATTTATTACGCTACATGTAATGACCCTCACCTACCTGACCTAAACCCGTCTGTCTCATAGTTTGTTTGTTTTTGTTCATTTCTTTTTTTTTTTTCGGCGGGAATTGTTTGTTTGACAAAGTTCTGAGTTGCTACGGAACACTAATTGCCATAGCAATATCATTGGTGGTTACTACGGAAATTACTGGCATTCTAATTCAAGAAATAGAGAATGAGTAAATAAGAAGGACGGATAAAGAAGCAGGATGTTGGATGAGAAAAAAAAAAACGTGTTGTGTTTGTGTGGTACTTACGGATAGGAAAACCTTCAGCCACAAACACACAGAAAGAGCGCAAATATTGTGCTTTTAGAAGTACCTTGAGTTCCCGTACGCTCAGATTGATCAAATCAAGGATCATTTTTGTTCTCACACACACACACACACACACACACACACACACACACACACACATAATTGGAGTGTTCATTTTTGACGGGTAGGTGAGTGTTTTCATGACGGCGACACTCCTTGAGATATCAGCTGGGCGGTGTGGGCGGGGCTGTCAGAATCAGCCAATCAGCGGTGAGAGAATCCTGCCGCTACACTGCTGCCCACCACCTGCGTCATGTCCCAGATCTGAGGACGAACCAATCAGACGATAAGTATGGAGGACCAATCAGAGGACAGGATTCAAAAAACATTATTATTATTATTAAAGCATTCTACAATTATAAGCAAATCTGTTGTTTTGTGAATGGAGTAATATGAATTGCATACTGCATAGTATTTATGAAACGATTATATATTTTATTTAAAATATAATAATAATTTCAGCTTAATTTTAAAGGGGTGGTCCACTACGATATTATATTTTAAACTTTTGTTGATGTGTAATGTAGCTGTGTGAACATAAATAGCATCTCTGAATGTAAGGCCATACTCAAACTATGTACCGTTGCCTTGAACCGGGCCAAAGCACGCTTGTCCACCCTCCCGTCTCCCACGACGGCGCGCACTCACATTACATTTGGGCCTCGGCGCGCTTACGTCATCGATGACGTGCTGCTCAGTAAGCGCTCTCGCTCAGCACAGTGGAGATTTCTTTAGTTATATCGTTTAAGTCGTTTGATATGCGGTGACATGCAGTCTATTATTTCACCGAACAGATCAGCCACTTTTAACAAGTTTTAACATAAACAATCATAAAGTCCTCGTGCTGCAGGAATTAGGAGGTTTGCTGAAGGCGCAGCTGTGGTGCAGTGAGGGGTTTGAGTCTTTAATAATCTACGACAGTTTGTGTTCATTGAACAGTACGAATGATTAATTAATCCATATCAAACAGTCCCTCAAAAGTCACATCTCGCTTTCAGTTTCGGGCTCAGACACGCTTGCGCTCACACTGTAAGCGTACCGCGCCTGAGCCCAAGTGAATTGCGCTCAGGCCCACCTCATCCGACCGGGCCAGGGCTGCCCAAGTAAACTGTGCCTGAGCCAGATTCAGAGCACTCACACTTCTCAAACGATCCGGGAAACGGGCCTGTGCACAGTTCGGATAGCATAGTGTGAGTAAGCCCTAAGATGCTCAAAGTTCAATGCAAAAGGGAGATATTGGCTTTTACAGAGTTAGCTTATCAAAGCCTTCAGCGAACAAAGTTTGGAGACTACAAAAAATACATCTGGGTTAGTGAGATCACAAACACTTCAGGTTACGCGTATTCACCAGGTGCAGTGAAGGGGCGTGGCCTGAGGCGCAGTAATGTTATAGCACGAAAGCTAAAATGGCGTCCAAATGCTGCTATGTCCACAGAGCTTCTTCTGTTTCTGTATTTGGGCTTCCAAAGGACACAACACAAAGAGAGAAGTGCTTAGTTTAATTTTAATTACGTTTCAGAGAATTATAAAAATAAAGATTATTTTTTTATAAGATAATAAAATATAAAGATCGGCCCCTTATGCAGCCAAACTTTAAAAATATATAAAATAATATATTTAATCGTTTAACTGATACCATTAATCGATTACAAACGCACCCTTTCGGTTAACGGTTAATCAGTTATTTTAAGCATCTCTAATTAAACTGCATGAGCAGGCTCTAAAATATATATATTTTTCCCCTCACGGCCGCACACCGGAGATCAGGCGCGGTGCCGGAATACTTTAAGCCCTGCTATACTAAATACTAGAAACAAATAGATGAAGCCGTTGTGTTTGACCTTCACAACTCGATCGCTGCCACACGTGACCATCAGTCCTCGGTTGGGGTCCATGTCCATGTGAGTGATGCTGTGTTTCCCCTCATGAAACGTAGCCAGAGGAGTCCGACTGCAGCACAAAACAGCAGTGGATTAACTCAAGTAGAAACATATTCAAATGTTGGATTAAACCAGCGATACAAAAGGAGACAAACTGAATAAAAGCCACTCACTCATCCTCTTTGATGGTGTTGAAGCAGTCGTCACACATGCGCACCTGAAACTCAAAGCCCATGATGGGGTACGTGGAGCGCTTGGAACTACATTTCCCACAAATCGCCTTTCCACACTTCCTGCAGTGATGCTGGGAACAGGAAATGACACATATTTAAATCAAAAAAGTACTAAAGGTTCCGTTAATAATTAATAGGGCTGTCCATGAAGAACAACAAAAACTGATTTGGATTTCATTGACAGAATGCACATGACAATTACATTCGATTAACTGGACAGCCCTTCTTTTAACCATGTTGTTTCTCAGTACCTGTCGAAGCCCCAATGTCTTTGTGTCCCACATCTGCTTTATATTCCAGAAAAACGGCTGTTCACATTTTTGACAGGAATCGCTATCCAGCCACTGTGGAGCCTAAAAGATTCACACAGAAAAAACAACACACAAATCTGAGCCACTGGGTATCGTTTAGATCAGGGGTCGGGAACCTTTTTTTTTTTAGCAAAGAGCCATTTCTGATTTTTTTTTGGCAAATGTTTTTTTTTTTTAAGAGCCTTTTGGGGGGGACACAAATAATAATAATACACCCCCCCGGTGTATAACGAAACCTTTATTTGTGTCAATGCACAACTCACAAATAATCAAATATGACGCATCACAATGTATGAAGATAGGACATATTATAGAATTGTTTTTCTTTTCGCCATCACCTGTCATGAATGTTGTTTGAATTTACGTGCGCGAGGTTCAGTTAATCAACAGCGCCACACGCGCACATTGGTTGACACATCATTTTATTGTAAACTGAGTTCTTATACATTTTGCTTTAAAGCAAAGTTTAAAAAATGATGGCTGTCACTAGAAATCAGTTTCCTATTGAAAATACAATTACAATTCCCTTGTTATTGTATTTTCAATAGGAAACTGATTTCTAGTGACAGCCATCATTTTTTAAACTGTAAAATATTATTGAAGAGAGACAGCTGGAGAGCCACATATTTTTGGTCAAAGAGCCACAGGTTCCCTACCCCTGTTTAGATTTTATTGATATCAATAGAGATTGCCATACTGCTTATCGATATTTTTTTTCTATAAATTGATGCAAAAGATGTTGAAAATTGTTGAAAAGTTGGTTTATTACTGTTGGATTTCACAGCAGTTTACAAATACATGTAAGCAGGGCTTAACATCAACACCTGCCAACCTGCCAAATGCGGGTAGATTTCAGCTTTGGCAGGTAAGACAGACACTCCCACTAGCCACTTTGGCTGGTTGAAAATAATTTTAAATGATAGTTTTCTTAAAAGCAGGGTTCGACTATAAGGATGACCCAATATGAGTGCAAATGTGATCTTAGAATCGAGAAACAGCACAACCTACAAAAATAATAGCGTTTGCGGGAGCAATAGAAAGCAGTTGAATAACGAATGAGAGGATGATCAGTCGCGCTAACAGCTGATGTGATGCGCGCGATTTAAACGCGTGCGTGCTCCTGTTTTCTTGCTTGAAGCAACCGTGCCTGAAACGCAACTGTGATCGGTTCTCTTTCATATAGACCAGACAAAAAGTTATGCTAATGCAACCACAGTCTTGCTGCTTTCAAAAGCTCCAAATATGTCTTTTTGTAAGCAGCACCGGTTGCTTTCGCTTTGAACAGATTATTAATTGGCCTTAACCGTGTGATCATTTTTTCATTATAACACACAGTATGTTTTTCACCTGCTTTCTTTTGTCTACGGTTATTTTTGTTAATATTGTTTAATTATTTTTTACAAAAACATTGCTTTAATATGAGATTAACTCTCCTTGTATGTGTAGTGAACTGGTGATCTGAGAGACCTTTAGTGAGGACAGATTACTGTGCATATGTTTGATACATGACAATGATTATTTTTAAAAAGTCAATTGTTTTTCTTTGTTTTTTTAAATATTTTTAAATAAATGTTTTGTTAAATAAAAAGTACAGTATACAGCTATATTCAGCTTATTTTGACACATTCAAAATGTGTGGCTAAAAATAATTATTGTTTGGTGTGGTCAGAGATAAATTTGGTAAATCCTTAATTTTGAGTTCTGAAAAGTCATGTAAAATAAAAAACTGTTTGCAGTATAACCCTGTGAAACAATGACCCATTTGCTCATACACGACACACAAAACATGAGGAGGCATGTGGACAACACACAAAATCTAAATCAAGTAATTTTAGCATGTCAAAGTCATATTTATGCATATAAAAATATTTTCCCTACAACAAAATTGTGGCTAGTGAAAATGCAGGGTGGCTAATAACGTTGGAAAACTACTAGCCACTGTGGCTGGTGATCAAAAAAGTTAATGTCCAGCTCTGCATGTAAGCAAACAGAGGTAAATGTTTAAAGTATTGACAACAAAATATCGCAATACCCATCACTATAGTCGAACATAGTGTTTTGTTAGTTTAATTCTTAAACATTCCACCTGGCAACAACTCTTTTAATGGAGATATACAAAAACAATTATAATATTTGAATGGTTTACAATACAGACATACATTCACCGGCCACTTTATTAGGTACACCAACTGCTTGTTAACGCAAATTTCTAATTAGCCAATCACATGGCAGCAACTCAATGCATTTAGGCATGTAGACATGGTCAAGATGATCTGCTGCAGTTCAAACCAAGCATCAGAATGTGGAAGAAAGGGGATTTAAGTGACTTTGAACATGGCATGGTTGTTGGTGCCCGACGGGCTGGTCTGAGTATTTCAGAAACTGCTGATCTACTGGGATTTTCATGCACAACCATCTCTGGGGTTTACAGACAATGCTCTGAAAAAGCGAAAACATCCAGTGAGCAGCAGTTCTGTGGGCGCAAACGCCTTGTTGATGCCAGAAGTCAGAGGAGAATGGCCAGACTGGTTCCAGCTGATAGAAAGGCAACAGTAACTCTGAAGGTCTGCAGAAGAGCATCTCTGAATGCACAACATGTCCAACCTTGAGGCGGATGGGCTACAGCAGCAGAAGACAACACCGGGTGCCACTCCTGTCAGCTAAGAGCAAGAAAACTGAGGCTACAATTCGGTGAGTGTATTATGTACATTCATTGTTTTTTATGTAAAAGTAATATAATAATATTAGTAAGTATAGTAATATTAATGGAGGTCACTTCAAAATGCAATATATTATTTCAACTTGAAAGCTTTTTGAGAATATTCACATTGTATTTGCAGTGGTTTTCATCACATTTTCTGAAGTGTTTCATTCAAAATAGTCGAACGGGTCGCAAGAAGCGTGTGGAAAGACCAAGGAGCAAAATAACTGCCCATGAACTGAGAAAAGTCAAGCGTGCAGCTGCCAAGATGCCACTTGCCACCAGTTTTGCCATATTTCAGAGCTGCAACATCACTGGAGTGCCCAAAAGCACAAGGTGTGCAATATTCAAAAGAGACATGGCCAAGGTAAGAAAGGCTGAAAAACGAACACCACTGAACAAGACACACAAGCTGAAACGTCAAGACTGGGCCAAGAAATATCTCAAGATTGATTTTTCTAAGGTTTTATGAACTGATGAATGAGAGTGAGTCTTGATGGGCCAGATGGACGGGCCTGTGGCTGGATCGGTATAGGGCAGAGAGCTCCAGTCCGATTCAAACGCCAGCAAGGTGAAGGTGGAGTACTGGTTTGGGCTGGTATCATCAAATATGAGCTTGTGGGGCCTTTTCGGGTTGAGGATGGAGTCAAGCTCAACTCCCAGTCCTACTGCCAGTTTCTGGAAGACACCTTCTTCAAGCAGTGGTACAGGAAGAAGACTGCATCCTTCTAGAAAAACATGATTTTCATGCAGGACAATGCTCCATCACACGCGTCCAAGTACTCCACAGCGTGGCTGGCAAGAAAGGGTCTAAAAGAAGAAAAACTAATTACATGGCCTCCTTGTTCACCTGATCTGAACCCCATAGAGAACCTGTGGTCCATCATCAAATGTGAGATTTACAAGGAGGGAAAACAGTACACCTCTCTGAACAGTGTCTGGGAGGCTGTGGTTGCTGCTGCATGCAATGTTGATGGTGAACAGATCAAAACACTGACAGAATCCATGGATGGCAGGCTTTTGAGTGTGCTTGCAAAGAAAGGTGGCTATATTGGTCTCTGATTTGTTTTTGTTTTGTTTTTGAATGTCAGAAATGTATATTTGTAAATGTTGAGATGTTATATTGGTTTCACTGGTGAAAATAAATCATTGAAATGGGTATATATTTGTTTTTTGTTAAGTTGCCTAATAATTATGCACAGTAATAGTCACCTGCACACACAGATATCCTCCTAAAATAGCTCAAACTAAAACTAAAAACTAAAAACTACTTCCAAAAATATTCAGCTTTGATATGAATGAGTTTTTTGGGTTCATTGAGAACATGGTTGTTGTTCAATAATAAAATTAATTCTCAAAAATACAACTTGCCTAATAATTCTGAACTCCCTGTATATACACAGTAAAGCCTCCCAGACACTGCACTAATCCAGCTGCCGTAGGCCGATGCGCTGTGCACTATGAAATGTGGAGGAAAAGTATTTGTTGACAGCGCTTTACCAAAAGAGAGAGAGGGGGGAAAACATTACCTGATGGATCATTGGTAATATTTCCGGAAGATGACCATGTTGCAGTTTAGCTAACTTAATTCACGCCTCCTCCTGAAGTGACGTACGATGCAACTTCGCCGTTTGCAATGCCTTAAAACATTGTTTTCCAACCACAGACGTGCTTCATTCTCGAAATGTATAGTTTGCCTAAGTCATGTGTACAAACTATATAGATACTATGAGCAGGGATACAATCAGGCAGTGCAGTCGTCCCTCCATAGTGAAAAGCGACATTTTGAGTCTGCCGGTTTGTTTATTTGCGGGAGTTTCATTGGCATTTTCCCACATGTTTAGAAAATATGTTCAACAACATCTGGCCAATGAGCGATGTGGATTTTGTCACATGAACGCATTTTGGTTCTTTTCAACTGGTTAGGACCAAAGCAATCAGTGTGGTGTGAAAGCGGCCCAAAGGCGGCAGAAAATGCTACAATGTATAATTTATTGCCATTGGTCCAGACCAAATAAAGCAAACTACAGATGTTAAAGCACCCTTTATCTATTTTACCTGCTTTCATCATCTTTAAACTAATACTGCTGTTGATCAGCGCCACCTCCTGGACTGATCATTTAAAAAATGTGATCTAATAGGATGGAAAACAACTGCTGCGAGGCATTTTCCCCTCGTTGTCAGACACCATCTTGTACCGTTTAAATGGAGCCTCATCATTGCTAAAGTCAACAGTTTCTCTTTCTTTCAAATATATAACCAGCCCAAACAAATGTAATTCACCAAAACGTTTGACACACACACACACACACACACACGTAGCCTACTGTACTGTCCCACTAACACACTGATTTCATAACTGACAAAGTGAAAATAAAGTGACGTTTTGAAATGACAGAAAAACACAAACCGTGATAAAAACAACACACTAAATGAAACACAAACGGCTCGCGATTAGAATCAACATGCAAATCAGCCAGCAGAGTATAAGTAACAGACTTTTATTGGTAATTTTTGTAAATTGCATGACTTACACACCTGTTAAGTTTCATGCCAGTAATCTGGTTTGCTCTATGATGCAGTGAAGTAGTGCGTGTGTGTGTGCGTGTTTGAAGTGCCGCTGAGCTAACAGCTGACAGGCCGAGGAAACACGCGCACACACACACACTGCATTTCTGACGGCAGACACGTGAACCAGAACGTTTTTCTCTCGCGCTTGAACCACATCTGACAGATAACGGCTTTAACACACACCTTTCAAAGTTGTGCATCACAAAAACGCTCCGTGATCCACTCAGAACGCTATTGAAACTCATTTTTCAGAGCGCAAATTACCAGTTGTAAACGATGCGAACGGAAGTTCTAAACATTCTACCGGAAGACGCTGGTCGCTATGGCGCCCTCTATGCAGCAGCAAAGAAAAAGGTCTATAGCTTCCGAGAATCCAAAAAGAGACACATAATGATCAATAACATTATGATAGCTGTTTTAACATGATGTTATGATTGAATCGCCTCTTGTTACAATTTGATAACAAGCAGGAAATGTTCATAGGCCAGTGACATGACCACGCTTAAATGGTCTATAGCAGGGGTAACCAATCTCGTTCCTGGAGGTCCGGTGCCCTGCAGGTTTTAGCTTCAACTTGCCTCAACACACCTGCCTGGGTGTTTCAAGTATACCTAGTA
>CAIGQZ010000379.1:27377447-27395656 GCA_903798205.1 Danio tinwini
TGTTTAGGTCAGAAATGTTGGTGATTATGACTTTTTGAAATAAAAAAGTATGAGATATTATGACTTTTTAAAACCTATTTAGAGCCAGTTTTTGTGTGTTATCAATATTAATTTGCCATAATTTTGTTAAAAGCCTTAAGTCTAGAAGTTATGACAAAAAAAGGACTAAATTATGAGACGTCGACTCATAATAAGACAAAACATCATGTTTATGACAAACTACATTTTTGTAAGACATATGTTTTGTGTATGTATATGTATACTTGTTTTTATATTCTTAATATAAATGATCTATGACTATTTTAGGCCATACATTTAGATTTTTTTCAATATCATGACTTTAAAATCTATTTTCAAGCCTGTTTTGTCTTTTATTATTTTATTTAGACTATCATTACTATTAATTTGTCATAATTTCTATAAAAAGTCACAAGTCTTATTTATAAAATAAGAAATGACAAAAAAGCTCTAAACTATGAGAACCAACTCATAATTTTAAGACAAAACATCAAATTTATGACATAATTACATTTTTATTAGACAAATATCTTCATATCTTAATATCAAAGCTATGACTATGTAACGGAGGCCAGCAAGTGAAGTGCTATGCAGGTGAACCTCACTCCTAAAGGTGCTCTAGCGACAGACGATAGAGGCCATGGTCTTTAGTGTCCTTGTTAGAGCAACTGGTTCGATCCCAGCTCAGCGCAGGTTGGGTGCAGTAGGACCGCGGTGGGTTACAACTATTTCAGGCCATACATTTTTGATTTTTATCAGTATTGTAATATAAGAGTTTAAAATCTATTTGGAAACTGTTTTTGTCTCTTACTATATTAACGTTATCGATTATTATAAGCAATATCAATTACAGTCAATAATTTTGGCCTCATTTATAAGAAAAATGATAACAAAAAGTTCTAAACTATGAGACACCAAATCACAAGAAAAAAGAATAAAAAACATTGAAATTTATGACATAAAATAACTACATTTTTAGACAAATATCTCTGTCACAATTATAATTATTTAGGCCTAATTTTTGACTGAGTTATTTTCTCCCAAAATTTGCATTTTCTAAACTAATCCAGCGTTTCTGAACATAATAACACTTACAAGATACTAAAATGGATTTAATTACACTTTTTAAAATCTATTTGGAGCCTGTTTTTGTCTCTTATTATTTAAGTTTGTTTGTAATGTCACAATTTTAATACAAATGTCTAGAGTCTTATTGATGAGATAAAAACTACGACAAAAAAAGATCCAAACTATGAGAACCAACTCATAATTATAAGACAAAACATCACATTTATGACATAACTACATTTTTGTAAGTCAAATATCTTCATAATTGTCTTAATATGAAATATTTATTACTGTTTAGCTCAGAAATGTTGGGGATTATGACTTTTTGAAATCAAAAAGTATGATATATTATGACTTTTAAAAACCTATTTAGAGCCAGTTTTTGTGTGTTATCAATATTAATTTGTCATAATTTTGATAAAAGCCTTAAGTCTAGAAGTTATGACAAAAAAGGTCTAAATTATAAGATGTCGACTCATAATAAGACAAAACATCATATTTACGTCTGTATCTAAGTGCTCATTTATGAGATAAAAATTATGACAAAAAAGTTCTAAACTATGAGACACCAAATCACAAGAATAAAAAACTTTTATTAAAAAAAATGTATTCAATTAATTATTTTCTTTTTCAGCTTAGTCCCTTTATTAATGTGGGGTCGCCACAGTGGAATGAACCGCCAACTTATCCAGCATATGTTTTTTCCAGTGGATGCCCTTCCAACTGCAACCAATCACTGGGAAACATCCATACACACTCATTCACACACATACACTATGGACAATTTTTATCTTACCCAATTCACCTATACCACGTTTTTGGAGTTGTGGGGGAAACCGAAGCACCTGGAGGAAAACCCATGTCAACACAGGGAGAACATGCAAACTCCACACAGAAACGGCAACTGACCCACCTGAAGCTCGAACCAGCAACCTTCATGCTGTGAGGTGCGCCACTGCGCCACCAAAAAAATGTTTATATTATAAAATAACATTTTGTAAGACAAATATCTCAGTCACAATTAAGATTTCACAAAAGAAGATGCATTAAACCCTGTGAAAGAAGCATTCTGTCCCCTTTTATTCATCCTCACATGACTTTCTACTATTCACATAGTCTGTTAATCTCCTAAAACAGCTTTAATGACATTTCTTTTTTGTATTCCAGAGGCTGTTTTTGTCTGCTATCCATTTGTGAGCCATAAATATAAACCAAATTCTAACATGTGGGCGAGTAAACGATGACAGATTTAATTTCTGGGTGAACTATGACTTCAGGCTTTGCCTTATTTATCTTTCCACCGCAGTTCAAAGTGAAAAAGTCAGGATGATTCACTGCTCTTTGTGATTCAGGTTAAAGTTAGTGGTGAATGATGGCTTTGTGGAGAAGCGTCTCTGTAAAAACAACACTCGTGTTCACACTCCACTGAGAGACGTGATTCACGCGCCTCAATTTCACACTCAACAACCAACATCAAAATCATCCTCATCACCTCACACTAATGTTATTTTAGTTTCTTTGTTTGTGTTTAATGCCATCCCAGACTCTATAGGCATTTTCATGGCACATACACTGTCCCTTGTTGTGAAAAAAATAAAAGTTTAAACATTGCTAAAAGAATTGAGAGCAGATCATGTAAGCGGTTCAAACACTAAACGTTGCTTTGGTCAACACTGGATGTTTTCTGTTAACCAAATATTGCGTCTCGCATTTTTGTCGTTTTCTGGAGCCAGCACCTAAGCTTTTCACTCATCATAGTACATTTGCTGCTGCTTGATTTGATTAGAAATGAATAATAAAATTGCTTTTTTAAAAGGAGGTGTACTCATTGATGCTGAGCTGTACATGAAGAAAAGGCTGAGCATGATAGACAGCTGTCACTTACTCAGGTGTCTGAAATCAGCCTTGTTCTGGTCAAAGATGTCTTTGATTCCCAGAGCTTTGAGAGGAGTCTCCAGATCCACCTCCTGCTCGACTGTGAATCTGAGCAAGGACGAGAAGAAACAATGAACTACATACAGCACACTCAGCATACGTTCATTTCATCTGTTCATTTTTTGGATTGTTTTTAGTATATGAAAAAAGCTGAAATAAAATATCTAAATATTTATTTTTATATATATATATATATATATATATATATATATATAGATAGATAGATAGTATTTATAACCCCATGTACAGTGCATCGGGAAAGTATTAACAGTGCTTTACTTTTTCCACATTTTTTTATTCAAAAAAATTGCAGCCTTATTGGATTCAATTTCCTCAAAATTCTACACACAATACCCCATAATGACAATGTGAAAAAAGATTTTTTTAAAGTGTTGCAAATTTACTAAGAATAAAAAGACCTGAAAAATCACATGTACATCAGTATGTACCATGTACCAGTACCTTTGGCAGCAATAACAGCCTCAAGTCGTTTTGAATATGATGCCACAAACTTGGCACACCTGTCCTTGGGATTTTTTGCCCATTCCTCTCTGCAGTACCTCTCAAGCTCTATCAGGTTGGATGGGAAGAGACAGTATACGGTCATTTTCAGATCTCTCCAGAGATGTTCAATTGGATTTAGGTCTGGGCTTTGACTGGGCCACTCAAGGTCATTCAAATACTGAGCTGTTGTGAACCCACTCCATTGATATTTTGGCGGTGTGCTTTGGTTCATTGTCCTGCTGGAAGATAAACCGTCACCCCAGTTTGAGGTCACGAGCATTCTAAAGCAGGCTTTCATTCAGGATGTCTTTGTACATTGCTGCATTCATCTTTCCCTCTATCCTGACTAGTCTTCCAGTTCCTGCTGCTGAAAAACATCCCCACAGCATGATGGGTATTAGTCTGGTGATGAGAGATGCCTGGTTTTCTCCAAATGTAACGCCTGGCATTCACACCAAAGAGTTCAATACTAGTCTCATCACACCAGAGAGTTTAGTTTCTCATGGTCTGAGAGTCCTTCAGATGCCTTTTGGCAAATTCCAGGTGGGTAGTGGCTTCCGTCTGGCCACTCTACCATACAGGCCTGATTGGTGGATTGCTGCACAGATGGTTGTCCTTCTGTAAGGTTCTCCTCTCTCCACAGAAAAACGCTGGAGCTCAGACAGAGTGACCATCGGGTTATTGATCACCTCCCTGATTAAGGCCCTTCTCCCCTGATCACTTAACTTAGATGGCCGGCCAGCTCTAGGAAGAGTCCTGGTAGGTCCAAACATCTTCCACATACGGATGATGGAGGCCACTGTGCTCATTGAAACTTACAGAGCAGCAGAAACTTTTCTGTAACCTTCTCCAGCCTTGTGCCTCGAGACAATCCTGTCTCTTGTCTTCATGCTTGGTTTATGCTTTGACATGCACTGTCAACCCTGGGACCTTATATAGACAGGTGTATGCCTTTTCAAATCATGTGCAATCAACAGAATTGACCACAGGTGAACTCCAATGAAGCTGCTGAAACATCTCAAGAATGATCAGTAGAAACAGAATGTACCTGAGCTCAATTTAGAGCTTCACAGCAAAGGCTGTGAATACTTATGCTGTAACAAAAAATTGTGGACAAAGTAAAGCGCAAATTAATACTTTCCAGATGCACTGTATGAGCAGTGCGAAACGTGATTACAGATAACCCAGGATTATGTCTATCCGGGGTTTAGAATGACCCAGGGTTAACAATTTCAAGTGTGAACAGCCCTAATAAGTGAATATCAGCTTGATGTCTGACTTTGGCATCAGCAGGCGCATTCTCCTGGGGTTCATCAGTTTGGTCCAGCTCTGGATGGTGTTGGTGGAGACGTGCGGCAGGATGGAGGACAGAGGAGTCGAATCTTCAGTGGGCAGAGCGATGAACATGCTCATGCTGTTCCCGTGATACGGCAGCTCGATCACACTGTACTTCTGTCCATCTGGAGTGCTGGCCTGACCTGCACACACACACAACAACAACAACAACAACAATCAGCAGGATTAAATAGTTGGACCTGTGATTATAAGGTTGCAGAGTCCTAGAAGCGGTGTCCTGACATGCTATCCTACCCATCAGATTCTGCTACCAACACCGTATTTGAATGGTTCTGAGGTTAGGGATTAGGATGATATTACAGCTTCATGTCACACTACTCCACATTAAAATTTACACTGGTAGCTGAATCTGATGTGTAGCATATTGCGTCATCAAAATGTGCTACCTACTTTTTGAATGGGAGGTAGGACAATCTGACAAGGCAGGACAAATCAACACCAGCAAAGGCATATTTATTATTATACATTATTAATTATGAGCCTTCTAATCATGTTATGAGATGACAGATATATAAAATAAGCCAATGCCATACTAAGTCATAATTATAACAGCCAATATGCATCTTTCAACTACTAAATATGAATCTTATGAAGCTAAATTTCAGTATATATGAATGTTCCTCAGAAAAAGTACACCCAACACACGTGTGCAGATCACACCCCAGTCACCCGATGAACTTTACAAACACTGCCCTCTATAAAACACTTTAATCAGCCCATAAAGCTCTTGTATCAAAACTGGTAAAACCGCAGACGTTTATTGTCATTTTTATGTATTAAATCCTTCAGTCGATAGCCAGACGCTCTTGGCGTTTGCATTAGGATTTAATTAATTCGCATTTTGCGCTGTTTTATTCCCATCTGCTGGCTTATGAGCAACCGTAAAAGTTAAAACACTCCAACATTCCCATCCATTTATAAAGTAGCCACGTTTTTATAGCATCTCCGTCTCTGGAAAACACTTCAACATGACCAGACAATAGCATGAATCACGTGGCAGATGTTTTTTTTATTGCATTATGAGACAGGGTTGCCAAGTCTGTGATTTTCCCGCAGAATTGTGCTACTTTTGAGCTGCGTACGTGGATTGTTTTTTTATTCATTTTCATTTTCAAAGCATGTTTTTAGGCAGCGGATGTCCTTCCAGCTGCAAGCCATCACTGGGAAACACCCATACTCTCTCATTCACACACATGCACTACGGACAATTTAGCTTGTTCAATTCACCTATAGTGCATGTGTTTGAACTGTGGGGGAAACCGGAGCACCCGGAGGATACCCATGCTAACATGGGGAGAACATGCAAACTCCACACAGAAATGCCAACTGACCCAGCCGAGGCTCGAACCAGCGACCTTCTTGCTGTGAGGTGACAGTGCTACCCACTGCTGTGTTATTTGACTGTTTGTAAACTAAAGACTGAATCTCTTTCTTGATTTTTTGCATTTTTCACACACAGACATGAATGCAGCAATTCAAAAGATTAGTAAACATATGCAAATCACCATCATTTATAATTATGATGCATGGGTGTTGAGATCCCGATCTTTTAATGATTAATCGTGTAACTTACACTAAATGCATTAATGCAGGCTTAACAAGTAGTAACAGAAACACCTTTAATAACCTGAGAAACCCTCCACATACCGAATAACCTACCACAACTTCTTCCATCATCATTATATTTTACAGGAAAGCCTAAATGCTTTCATAAATATGATTGGAATGACACGAGAGGTGATCTCTCTGTAATCGTTACAAATTTAGGATTAATGTACAAGTAAAAACAAAAGTATTAATCCGCGGGTCACATGTGTTCAGAACCATGGGGTTGTGTGAGTACGAATCACGGATCAACCTGTTAAACCCCATAACATTACCCATATACAATAATTAAAAAGAAAACCATATAAAGCATACAGTGATGTAAAATAATTTGATTTATCTAAGGGAATAACATATTTTGAGTTTATGGATTGGGCTAGTTTGGTTGGCCATTGGGCTGCTTTTATTGTGAAAACATGGCAACCCGTCGATGAGAGCAGAACTGAAGAAAATCTCACCCATGTTGAAGATGGAGAGTTGGGACATCATAGGCACTTTGTATGTGTTTCCGTCTCCTGCGATGAAGCTCCGGGGTTTGGTGTTTTGAGGCTGGAAACGGGACTTCCAGAGGCCTTTAAAGAAGATGGAGTTTATAGCCACCAGACGCGTCAGAGCCGGGTCAAACATATCCGCATTCACCACACTGGGAATCTGGCCTGACAAAAAAAAACGCAGCAGCTTATATATAATAGAAGAATTCACTGGCACAATTAGCATGGAGTCAAAATAGAGGGATTTTTCTTTTTGAAAAATAAAAATAAAAGTAAGGTCACTGGAAGTCAAACTAAACATTATAATAGATGCTGTCACTGCAATTTAGAAACTGTAAATTTTCCACAGAAAAAAAAGTTAAATAAATATAAAACGTTTAAAAAGACTGATGAATATGAACTGTTCTGTTATTGATGTTTGATATCATTTGAAATTAAATATTGATAACATTAAATCAGCTGTTCTTTATTGTTGTTAATTTTATATTCATAAAAAAGAGACTTGAATGCTGTCATTTTGTAGCAAATATCTAGTTTATAATGTGGAAACATGTTGCCACCTACTTGGTTATTTGTAACTTATACCGTCGCTTATATATATATATATATATATATATCTACAATATGCTTCTATTTATGCTACATTATATGACATAGTATGTCATATTTTGGAAAGCTGTTGCATTGTAAACATCTGTTTAAATAAGTGAATGAATGAATGAATGAATTAATTTGCAAATAAGTGAATGAATTAATGAATGAGTTAGGGAATAAGTGAGTGTGAGTTAATTAACTGAGTGAATGAATGAGTAAGTGACTGAATGAGTGGTTGAGTGAATGCACGAATGACTAAATGATTGAGTGAATAAATGACTGAATGAGTGAGTGAATTTACAAATGAGTGAGGGAATGAGGAAGTGAGCGAATGAATTAATAAATAAATTAATGAATGAATTATTAAATAAATTAAAGAATTAATTAATAAATAATAAATAAGTGAGTGATTAAATGAATAAGTAAATGAGTGAGTGAATAAATGAATCAATGTGTGAATAAAATAACGAGTGAGTGAATGAGTGTATGAATTAATGAATGAATGGGTGAGAGTGAGTGAATGAATTAATGAATGGGTGAGTGAGTGAATGAAAGAGTTACTGAATGAATAAATGAATGAGTAATTGAATGAATGAGTTATTAAATTATTCAGTTATTAAATGAATAAGTGTTATTAAAAGAATGAATGAGTTATTGATGAATGAATGAATGAATGAATGAAATCTTGAATGAGTGAGTGAATGACTGAGTAAATTAACAAATGAGTGAGGGAATGGGGAGTGAATGAATGAATGAATGAGGGAGTAATTGAATGAGTAAATGAATTAATGAATGAGATAGTGAGTGATTGAATGAATAAGTGAATGAGTGAGTGAGTAAACAAATTAATGAGTAAATAAATTAATGAGTGGGTGAATGAGTATAAATTATTGAATGAGTGCATGAATTAATGTATGGGTGAGTGAATGAATAAGTGATTTAACTAATTAATGAATGAGTAAATGAATTAATGAAAGAGTGAGTGAATGAATGAGTTATTGAATGAATAAATGAATGAATGAATAAGTAATTGAATGAATTACTGAGTTATTAGATGATTGAGTTATTGAATGAATGAGTTGTTGAAAGTCAGTAAATAAAATCATGAGTAAGTGAATGAGTGGGTGAGCGAATTAAGAAATGAGTAAGGGTAAGTGAGTGAATGAGTAAAAGTGAGTGAATTAATGTATGAGTAATTGAGTGAGTGTATGAATTAATGAATGGGTGAGTGAGTGAATGAGTGATTTAACTAATAATGAATGAGTGAATGAATTAATGAATGGGTGAGTTATTAATTGAGTAAGTGATTGAGTGAGTGGGTGAATGAA
Source organism: Danio tinwini (assembly GCA_903798205.1). Taxonomy (NCBI): domain Eukaryota; kingdom Metazoa; phylum Chordata; class Actinopteri; order Cypriniformes; family Danionidae; genus Danio; species Danio tinwini. The sequence goes on from CAIGQZ010000379.1 coordinate 27,386,347, forward strand.
TGAATGAACCTTTAGTGCTGTTCTTCACCCAGTCATTGATGGACTGTGCGGCTGTCTCCGGGTCACTGTAGTCCACACTGTGACTCTCACACAGAAAGTTCTCTCTGTTGGCAGACAAGAAGTCCTCCTTCATGCTGAATCCCTCATTAGGGAACAGAGCGTTGGCGATGGTCACAATATCAGCATTAGATTTTGTCGTCAAAGACTTATGAAGCTTCCGCAACATCTTATATGGACCTGACAGAAGAAAAATAATAATAATTAGATGTATAATGTGAAAATAAATGTTGGCCGTCGACTTATCCTTCAGCTGTTATTCAGAGTATATTTCCAATTGAAAGAGTTTCCTTATCAACTTTAATGGCTACTTCATGCCAAGAATATAAATAACTCCTCAATGTGATGTGAAACTAAATAATGAACATGAAAGACTCACTGGACACTTTATTAGGTACACCTTACTAGTATCGGGTTGGACCCCACTTTGCCTTCAGAACTGCCTTAATCCTCCGTGGCATAGATTCAACAAGGTACTGGAAATATTCCTCAGAGATTTTGGTCCATATTGACATTATAGCATCACCCAGTTGCTGCAGATTTGTCGGCTGCACATCCATGATGCAAATCTCCCGTTCCACCACATCCCAAAGGTGCTAATGGATTGAGCTCTGGTGACTGTGGAGGCCATTTGACTACAATGAACTCATTGTTATGTTCAAGAAACCAGTCTGAGATGATTCTCGCTTTTTGACATGGCGCGTTATCCTGCTGGAAGTAGCCATCAGAAGATGGGTACACTGTGGTCATAAAGCAATGGACATGGTCAGCAACAATACTCAGGTAGGCTGTGGCATTGAAACAATGCTCAATTGGTACTAATGGACCCATAGTGTGCCATCAAAATATCCCCCACACCATTACACCACCACCATCAGCCTGAACGGATTCATGCTTTTATCATGTTGATGCCAAATTCTGACCCTACTATCTGAATGTCGCAGCAGAAATCGAGACTCATCAGACCAGGCAACGTTTTTCCAATCTTCTATTGTCCAGTTTTGGTGAGCCTGTGTGTATGTAGCCTCAGTTTCATGTTCTTAGCTGACAGGAGTGGCATCCAGTCTGGTCTTCTGCTGCTGTAGCCCATCCGCCTCAAGGTTGGATGTGTTGTGTGTTCAGAGATGCTCTTCTGTAGATCTCAGTTGTAACGAGTGGTTATTTGAGTTACTGTTGCCTTTCTATCAGCTGGAACCAGTCTGGCCATTCTCCTCTGACCTCTGGCATCAACAAGGCATTTGTGCCTTTTTTACAGACCATTCTCTGTAAACCCGAGATGGTTGTGCGTGAAAATCCCAGTAGATCAGCAGTTTCTGAAATACTCAGACCAGCCCATCTGTCACCAACAATCATGCCACGTTCAAAGTCACTTAAATCCCCTTTCTTCCCCATTCTGATGCTCGGTTTGAACTGCAGCTGATCGTCTTGACCATGTCTACATGCCTAAATGCATTGAGTTGCTGCCATGTGATTGGCTGATTAGAAATTTGCGTTAACAAGCAGTTGGACAGGTGTACCTAATAAAGTGGCCGGTGAGTGTATATGCTGTTTTTAATTTTTTTTATGTTCATTTTGTGCTATATCTGAGCCCTGATTTGTGCAATTTAACAAAGCATTTCATTTTAAACTAAACTATATTCAACTGCTCATATTATTGTCTGACAGACAACAATCTGTCAGCACACAAAATAAAGAGTAGAGTTTGATTTCATATGAACTTTAACCATTTTTAAAATGCTTAAAAAATGCTTAAAATGCTGCTGTGTAATGAAAAATATGAATTTGTGTGGAAAAACTATATTACCCATGATACTCCACTGACAAATCCACCAATCAGAGAATGGCAGCCAACACAATGGGGCAAAGACATGCTTAGCTCCGCCCACTCCCATGAAGCACCAAAAAATACTAAAATGAACATCATTTCACTCTGAAAAAATATTGAAACAAATATTATGCTGATGATACACTGGGCGCGGCGACACAGTGGCTCAGTAGTTAGCACAGTCGCCTCACAGCAAGAATGTCACTGGTTCGAGTCCCAGCTGAGCCAGTTGCCGTTTCTGTGTGGAGTTTGCATGTTCTCCCAGTGTTTGCGTGTGTTTCCTCTAGATGCTCCGGTTTCCCCCACAAGTCCAAAGATATGCACTATAGGTGAATTGAATAAACTAAATTAGCTGTATTGTGTATGAGTGTGTTTGTAAATAAGTGTGTATGGGTGTTTCCCAGTACTGGGTTGCAGCTGGAAGGGCATCCGCTGTGTAAAACATATGCTGGAATAGTTGGTGCCTCATTCCACTGTGGCGACCTCTGAAATAGAGACTAAGCTGAAGGAAAATGACCCAATGATACACCATGCAACTTTTGGAAATGATGCCATCAATGGGTAACCAAGAGAGACACAGGGCAACTTATATTGACCTTATTCTTCAATGCGGAAGTGCGCTCGTTTTTGCGATTGTTTTAGAACTTCCGATTCAGTTGGCTATGGGAGAAATGACTAGGAATAATAAACGGCTGAAAACTACTCGCTCTACAAACAAGTGTGTTTATGACTATACAAACAAAGCAGAATAATATAATAAGAAAATATCAGTTTGCAACATCAACAAGCAGCAGAACAAGCTGTTTTTAACGTCTAAAAATGAATGGAAGTGAATGAGACCGGAAGTCTCGAGCTAAAATGATATAAATGGCTGTGCCCGCTCATACGCGGAAAATAAGGTGAATAGGTACTATTCTCAATAGCAAAGCAGTCAAGCAACACTGCTCAAAAAGTTGCCCTTTGTATCATCAGCACATGTGTATGTATTCACCGTTCTTCTTGTATTTGAGTCCGTTGAGCAGCTGTCTGCGTGTGTCCCCGTGGGCCCCCGGGAGCAGCATCCCCAACACTGAGGCCACGCCGTGGGGAGACAGCAGCACATTCTCTTGAGCTCGATCCTGGAGCACTCGTATAAACACCTGCAGACCCAGATCTGAACCCCGCGCTCCGTATGATGAAGACTGAGACTGAGAGACGCTCACAGAACACAGCAGAAACAGCAGGACACCGCAGCGAAACAGCACACACATGATGAGAACACGCCACCTGGACACAAACACAAGTTTTAAGATTTCTTTTATTTATATAGCTTGTTTAATTCTTTATATAGCTGTTGGGGATGTTTTCATCCCCTCTGCTGTGATTTCGAGTCTTGATTTGGCCACATCTTTCTCTGTGTTTCAGCGAATGGAATGGTTTTCGGTGACAAATCTTATTTGGACACATATTTTGGGAAAATGCTTTGGAATTTAAAAAAAAAATAAATTCAACAATACACTCAATTTAATTCCTGTTCGATATTTTCGTGGCTGTTTTTGCCCCCATTTTGACTTGCATTATAATCACTTTTTGTATTGCAAAGCCTTGACCCTATATAATCATGCATTGGGAAGAGGTAAAAAGAGATTTTTAATTTGTACTGTTGATTATCTGTTGCACGGTGGCTCAGTGGTTAGCACTGTCGCCTCACAGCATGAAGGTTGCTGGTTCGAGTCCCGGCTGGGCCAGTTGGCATTTCTGTGTGGAGTTTGCACCTCCGGGTGTTTCGGTTTCCCCCACAGTCCAAACACATGCGCTATAGATGAATTAATTATAACAATAATAACCTTTCAGTGTTTCCTCTAGGATTTTTTCCAGCTGTGGAGGCAGGACTTTTACACAGATGTGCCAACTACCTATGGTGTTATTTCAATGACACATGTTGTGAGCGCAGTACAAGTCGAGATTGCATTTATGCAATACGAGCATGCGAATCTCTGCTTGCGCGCTGATTTCCTCTGTTCGTGCACAAAATTTCAAACCCTCAAATATACGCTGCTCAAGTGCAGATTGTCATGTGCCTTAAATAAACGCTGCTGAAGTGCGATTTAGTGCATTTATGTGACAAGTACATCTCCAACATTTATTAGATTTGCTAGGAATGTTTATGAAGGTCTCCAATAGACCTATAGAGCGGCATTATTACGTCCTGAAGTACAGTGAAACAGCTGAAGTAGCTGAACAATCGTGAAGTAAAGTGAAACAGCTATAAACTCCAGCCAGATAAAGTCATTGTATGCAGAGAGATAGACCTTTATCTATACAGTATAATTATGGAAACTGTGTCCTTCTTAACTGAAAGCTACACCGTATTTGCTGGCCTCACGCATCCCGCACTTGTCAGTCAGTCAGCATGTCACCGTAACAGTGGCGGAACTACAATTTTTTACATGGGGGGGCCAGGGGGTGGCCACTGCTATTTCAGGGGGTCCACACACACGCACACACACACCAAAAGTGTTTAGAATACCCAAATCCATTGCATTACCAACATATAATTCAAAATATGAAAATATAATAATTTACTCATCACCTCACTTTGTTGAGTTAATAAGTAATGACAGGATTAGATTTTTTTGGTGGAACATTCCTGAAGCTCAGCTTAAATTCTAACATTGGTTGAAACATGTGAATGCCTAGTATATGCTCTGACCTGTTGGCGGACCTGAAGTCTGACCACACTGACTCTGACAAGTCTCAGGTATGGAGCTGCTGTGGGATCCAGTGCAAAGGGAAGGGTTTATTTAAACCTGATCTGCCTGTTTGTGCTTCTTTATAAAGAAGTCTGATATCTCGCCCTTTCTTTTGATGTTTAATTGACCCTGTGCAAAAATATTACAGTCTGGTTACATCTGATCCAGTTAGAAACAAATTTATCCTAATTACAAATATCCATTATCATACCTGCACATTAAAATCAGCAACCAATCTAAAAACATTTATCTGAAGAAAGTATATGAGCTGGCTTAGCCATTTCAAATAAATTTAACTCACAAACAGCTAGCCTAACGTTACTTCCCCATATTAGCAAAACATTTGAGCATCGTAAATTAAAAATAATAACTTACATACATAGAATGTGCATGTAATACTAGCACAGATTAAGTATAGCGTTAACTGTTTCTAAAGAGCAAATTGATTACATTAAGTTAACTGATGTCGTTGGTGCCTCGTTAACTTACACTATATAATAAAGCTTCCTAAGCAAACAAACCTTATACTAAACTATAAAACACATTTCAAATATTATGTTATGATGTATTATTATTTGTCTTACTTGAAACAATGCTCTTGTCTTCGGCTTATCATTGATTGGAAAATAGCTTGAGAGCAGTGTTGCCAGATGTACCAAAAACTATCCAAAACCCGCCGAAATGCAAAAACAATCAAATTCAAAAACCGCCCAATCTGGCAACACTGCTTGAGCGTTGCCGGCAAAATTCAATAACATCTTTAGACAAATGAGATGTCAGTCAGCTTCAGGAACTGCCAGCAGCAAATACAATTTTGGGGCGGACATCCCTCTGGCTCCGCCACTGCACCGTAAAGGGTTAAACAAATAACGCACAGCACTATTACGGTTAAAGAAAAGTTTGCGCTGTTATAATTCACTTACCTTTTAATACGATTTGGTGCGATTATAACCTGCTATTAAAAAAAACAACGACTTAATGTTTTGAATGCGAAGCTGTAATATAGCTGTGGCGGAATAAATTTTGGTGTGGTGCCCCGCTATGGAAGAATGAATGTAGCGGAAACCATGCCTTTATTTAACCAGGTAAGTCAATTGAGAACCAGTTCTCATTTACAATGACGACCTGGCCAATAGGCAACATAAAAAGCAGTTACAGTACAAAGCAGCAAGGACACAATACAATAACAATTTCACAAAATGCAAATAACAACATATAAAACCAACGAAAAACTAAAATCAAGCACAGTGATCTTGTACTATTGACTGGATTGAACTTTTAAAAGATGATAGTGGAATGAAAGTACTGAGCTTTAAGGTCTGCTGCAGATGATTCCAAGCATCAGCAGCAGAAAACTGAAAAGAGTAGCGACCAAATGAAGTGCAAACTTTGGGTATGCAAATGTTCATAAAACTACCAGAGCACAGATTGCGACGCGTTTCCTGAATGTTAAGAAGTGACTGTAAATAGTGGAGTTTTTTCCAATAAGAGTTTTGTAAATGAACAGAAACCAATGAATTTGTCGACATGATTGAAGAGAAGGCCAATTCAGTATACAGTTGACAGTGATGAGTATGAAGTACAGACACAATTAACAATAAATTAAATACAGATCTTTAGCATTTACATCAATGGCTGCAAGTCAATCATTTGACTATTAACGTTAAAAAACAGAATGTATGTACTTTTATTCACCTAGGCGAAAATTGTCCATATCCTATCCTATCATTTTCTCAAATCAAAAACGTTCCATTGTATCCACATATCAATATTTGGGAATCAGTCTGGATTCTCACCTCACTAATTGTGCCCATGCTCAAAATGTTTATAAAAAGCTGAAACAAAAGCTATTTGTTTATGGGAAAATTAGAACAAATTTGTCTTTTTCTGTTTCTGAAACTTATCTTCATGCCATAATCTTGTCTACATTGTCTTACTGTTTGCCTGTTTGGTCTCTCACAACAAATGATATCTTGGAGCCAATAGCTAGACTGTACAATAGGGCGTTTAAGATCCACAATAGACTTTCTGGATGGACACATCACTCTTTTGCTCTATCACTCTGTAATGCTTTATCATTTCAAAATTACATTATGAACACAGGGATTAAACTGTATTATAGAATTTTTAATAGCGCTACCTCAGCAGCCCTCTGTGCTTTGATACCAAAACTTAACACAAGGACTGATTGTTCCACCAGATCTGCAACAAATGGATGTGTGCCGTTACCTGCTTTTAAACTGTTATGGACAGAGATCTTTCTTTTATGTATTCACAAAAGCCTGGAATGAGATCCCACTGAAACTAAAAACAATACCAACATTAAGACATTTTAAAAAATCCCATGCTCATCATCTGATGGTGAACTAATCGCTGCAGCCACTGAGTTAGTAGCCTGCTTTCCTCTATTTTGTATGTTTGGTAATTGTTTGTATTGTTCTCATGTGTTGATGGATGCTGTGTCTGTATGTTTCTATGTTCTGCAGAGCAGGAACCTGCTGAAAAACAGCATTTATGCTGAGTCTGGCCCGATTATCTTAATCTTTTCCTGTTTAAAAATTATAAATAAATAAAATATATAAATAAATAAATAAATAAATAAATAAATAAATGGTGCACCAGTAACAAAACGAATTGCTGCATGATAAATAACATCCAGTTTGTTAAGGAGAGTTTTTGAAGCAGATCTGTAAATTAAATCCCCATAATCCAAAATTGTTAAAACTGTTAACTTGACCAATTGCTGCTTTAAAGAGTGCGTAAAGGAAGATTTGTTTCTGTAAAGAAAACCCATCCTGGCTTTAACCTTTTTGAGCAGTTCATTTATGTGAGTTTCAAATGTCAGTTTCCCGTCTAACCAGATACCGAGATATTTGTAGAAGTCAACATAATCTCAGTACCGTCCAATGAGGAAATTTTAGGAGGAAACTCAACATGTGATGAATTTCTATTTAAAACCATACATTTTGTTTTAATAGTATTTAAAACTAAATGAAGATTGGTAAAAGCATGTTGGATGCTTAAAAACCTGGCTTGCAGTGAAGAAAGTGCTGTAGTCAAAGAGGAACTAGCTGTATAAATGATAGTACCATCATCAGCGTATAGATGAATGTAAGAATCACCTGCAGCAGAAGCAATATCATTAATTGGATGAACTAAGGTCCAATCCCAATTCTATTTTTGTACCCCTTTTCCTTCCCCTTGGCCCTTAAAACCGAGTGTCAAGGGGAAGGGCTTCAAAATGTACCCCTACGAAATGGGACAGCACTACAGCACCTGCACACCTCATCATGTCATCACGATCTCTTGCTTTATATGAGATCAGACGATGGCGACTGCTGTAGTTATTCCAGTTGGGTTATTTTTTGGTATTTATCTTCAGGAAATCACTGAAGGCATATATCATGTTATCATAACGATCTAATTTGTGGCCATATTCATCTGTAAACACACCAAACACAACATTAACATTATAGCAGACACTGTAATAAGCCCATTCTCAGCCACTAGACTTTTCTGACAAGGTATTACAGTGCCATCGAGTGTCAAAATGTTGTGGGACTGCTATACAAAAGCTAAGGGTAGAATTGCGATTGGGCCTAAATTGGCCGTAGTGTATGGCCCAATCCCAATTCTACCCCTTACCCCTCGTTTTGCGCGTTCCTGTGAAGGGGTAGGGGTGTCCCAATTCTCTTTAGCTTAAAGGGGTAGGGATAAAGCAAAGGGGTAGATAGCCTTTCAAACAGAGATTTTTTAGGACCACACTCGAAACCAAGTGGTAAGAAAATTTCCCAGAATACACCAGCTACAGCGGCAGTTTCGCTGCACCCGGAAATAAGGAGAGCCGCAAATTAATATGTTTTGTCATTATAATGAATTTTTACAACAAACAAACAGATGTTTTAATACATTCATAACCGCATTCATGTTTTATCGTCATGCTTTAAAAAAATAAAAAAACCCTCTAAAATATATATTTTTTTAAAAACTCAATTTCGCGATCTATAATCCCTAATTATAACTCCTGTACAGCAGTCCCACAACATTCTGACACTCAATGACACTCGAATACCCTGTCAGTAAAGTCTAGTGGCTGAGAATGAGCTTTTTACAGTGTCTGCTATAATGTTAATGTTGTGTTTGGTGTGTTTACATAAATGAACAGTGTAGGCAATAGTGTAGGCACTATTTCACATGGAGGTCGATTTATCGGAGATCACCATGGTGGAATGAAGCGCCAACTGTTCTAGCATATGTTTTACACAACGGATGTCCTTTTAGCTGCAACCCAGTACTGGGAAACACCCATACACACCCATTTACAAGCATACACTATAGACAATTTAGTTTATTCAATTCTCCTATCGCGCATGTGTTTGGACTGTGGGGAAAACCGGAACACCCAGAGGAAACCCACGCCAACAAAGGGAGAACATGCAAACTACACACAGAAATGCCAACTGACCCAGCCGGGACTGGAACCAGTGACCTTCTTGCTGTGAGGCGACACTGCTAACCACTGTGCCACCATGCCACCCCGGTTTATATTTTTTGTTTTTCCTTAATAATACAGTGCTTCATTAAAAAACTGCATGATGTGTTCACTTGTGTTATCTTTGTCTAATATTTTCATTTGTTTGATGATCTGAAACATTTAAGTGTGACAAACATCTAAAAAAAACTATAATATATATAT
>CAIGQZ010000379.1:27401027-27415958 GCA_903798205.1 Danio tinwini
AATCTATGACTGGTGAATATTTAATGGTGAATTCACAAACAAAAACAGGCAACTTAAAACTGATTTAAACTGACACTGTATAATCAAGTAACTCTTCAACAAACTGCATGAACAGAGTGTTGCAATAAATCATGAGTGTGTGGCACAGCTATCAGTCCTTACAAATATTATGACCATTTAACTGCATATTAAAACAGTCTAAACAAACAATCCTTCATGAACATTACAAACACAGTCATAGTGTTAACTCTGTACTCGTTAGGAGGCTTAGGGTGCATCTGTAGTTTGCTTTATTTGGTCCGGACCAAGGGCAATAAATGATACATTGTAGCATTTTCTGCCGCCTTTGGGCCGCTTTCACACCACACTGATTGCTCTGGTCCGAACCAGTTGAAAAGAACCAAAATGAATTCATGTGACAAAATCCACATCACTCATTGGCCAGATGTTGCTGAACATATTTCCTAAATTGCGTTTCAATTGGTCAGAATTACGTGTGGGAAAATGCCAATGAAACTCCCGCAAATAAACAAACCGGCAGACACAAAATGTCATTTTTCACTATGGAGGGACGACTGCGCTGGCTGATTGTATACTATAGTATACTATATAGTTTGTATACATCACTTAGGCAAACTATACATTTCGAGAATGAAGCACGTCTGTGGTTGGAAAACAATGTTTTAAGGCATTGCAAACGGTGAAGTTGCATCGTACGTCATTTCAGGAGGAGGCGTGAATTAAGTTAGCTAAACTGCAACATGGTCATCTTTCGAAAATATTACCAATGATCCATCAGGTAATGTTTTCCTCCTCTCTCTTTCTCTCTTGGTAAAGCGCTGTCAACAAATACTTTTCCTTCGCATTCCTTAATGCACAGCGCATCGGCATACGGCAGCTGGATTAGTCCAAAAAGGCGCAGTACTTTTTGCGGTTGGGTCTGTTTTAGTTCGGACCATGTTCTCACCACAAACGATCAGCTCCAGGGTTTGTTTTTTGGTCCGCTTTTGGTGCGCAATCGAGTACGATTGCTACATTCACACCTGCCCAAACGCACCGTACCAAAAGGGAAAACGAACTCTACTGCGATTCAACCGAACTCTTAGGGTGCTTTCACATCAAGGCTAACAAATGATACATTGTAGCACTTTTGACACCACACTAACTGTTTTGGTCCAAACCAGTTGAAAAGAAACAAAATAAATTCATGTGACAAAATCCACATCACTCATTGTCAAGATGTTGTTGAACACATTTCCTAAACTGCTTTTCGATTGGTCAGAATTCACGTGTGGGAAAATGCCAATGAAACTCCCGCTAATAAACAAACCAGCAGACACAAAATGTTGCTTTTTACTATGGAGGAACAACTGCGCTGGCTGATTGAATCCTTGGTCATTGTATACTATATAGCTTGTATTCATCATATTTTTATGGGGTTTCACTTTTAATGTGATAAGACAGTGAAGGAAACACAAGAAAGCATTGGGAGCAAAGAGACGTAAAAGATCGGCATAGGACCTTGAGCCAGAATTCGAACTTGGGTCGCCATGAGCATCTTGGTGCGATATGTCGGTGCACTTAACCACTAGGCTATTGTTGCCAACATCGTTTTAGACAAACTATACTACATTCTATACTATACTACAAACTATATTCGAAGGGCTATCTACCCCTTCCCCTTAGCCTTCAAGTTAAAGGGAATTGGGACACCCCTACCCCTTCACGGGAACGCGCAAAACGAGGAGTAGGGGTAAGAGGAAGGGCTAAGGGGTAGAATTGGGATTGGGCCTCTGTTTAATATTGTTGGTAAAGCGCTGTCAACAAATATTTTTCCTGCACATCTCATAATGCACAGTGCATTGGACTTCGGCAGCTGGATTAGTCCAAAAAGTACAGTACGTTTAGCTGTGAACGTATTACACTTCACCCAAAAATAAAGTGAAAGTGGGCAGAAGCATTTGAGGCTGTGGATTAAATTTGATAACATTGTAAATAACTTACATTTTCTTGCACAGAATGATAATTTAGCTTCATAAGACTTCAGTGTATCAATTTAAATTTTTTATTTGGTTTTAACTTAATATGAACTACCAAGAATCAGTGTTTCAGCTAAAACTTTACTTTTATTTCTTATTACATTTATTTTATTAATTCATTCATTCCTTTTCCTTTAGCTTAGTACCTTATTTATCAGGTGTTGCCACAGCGGAATGAACTGCCAACCTATCCACCATATGTTTACACAGCGGATACCCTTCCAGCTACAACCCAGTACTGGGAAACAAACATACACAACAGCCAATTTAGTTTAATCAATTCACATATAGCACATGTTTGGACTGTGGGAGAAACCGGAGCACCCGGAGGAAACCCATGCCAACACGGCGAGAACATGCAAACTCTACACAGAAATACCAACTGGCCCAGCCGGGGCTTGAACCAGTGACCTTCTTGCTGAGCCACCGTGCCACCATAATGTCATTATACCCTCACTAAAATGTACAAAATGACTTTTGCACAGTACTGTATATGTATACACACACAGACAGACAGACACACACACACACACACCTCCAGCTGCTGTTGCTGATGTCCTGGATGAAGCTCTTGTACTGAGTGTTTATGCAGGACTGTGAGAAGGTTTTCTGCATCAGACGAGCCACAGCGGCGTATCGATCGTACGGGTCACCCAATAAAGAGTCCAGCATCACACCACACAACACATGCAAACTCCACACAGAAACACCAACTGACCAAGCTGAGGCTCGACCAGCGGCCTTCTTGCTGTGGAGTTTGCATATTCTCCCCATGTTGGCATGGGTTTCCTCCGGGTGCTCTGGTTTCTCCCACATTCATTATCCAAAATAATCATATTCGTGGGTATTTATTTCCTTTTTATGTGCCCTCTGGTTTCCCCCTTATTTTGTTATGTAGGCTACTTAAATTTAATTCATAACTCCCTTATTGTTTAAAAATGAACTATAGTTTGTAGAGACTGTATCTTCTTTTAATTGTACTGTAAATCTTTTGTTGTTATTTCAATAAATAAATGATTACGCCATGTGATCGGTCATCATGACTGCAGCAACTTTGAGCTTGACGGCTCCGTTTTCAACTCCGCCGCGCCTGCGCTCGGCTAATCTTGTTGATCACCGGCTGCAGCTGTGCTTCATGTCGAACGCACCAAATGGAAGACAGCCATGAATCGCTGTCATAAATCTAATCGAGATTAAGTAAAATACCTGAATTCTTTATTTGTTTGTTTGTTGTTGTTTTTGTGTGTGTGTGTTTGGGGGTTGGGTTAAAAAGCCAAACAGAAAAACTCACCAATCAAAATGAGCTTTGCAATTTACTTGAGAGGTTTTGTAAAAGCAATACTGGAAAAACAGGCCTCGAAATTAACCTTTTTTCTTGGTAGCCCCGGTGCTCCTAACTTCAAAAATGTAGGCGCACCAGACAACATTTAGTCGCACCCACCAAAAATTATGAGCACCGTTACTACACGTTTTATATTAACAGATTCTATTATATATTAACACTCTAATCACAACTAACAAAAAATAAACAAAAATCTGCATGCGCTCACCGGCCCTGCACGCACAGCTTGGTGTAAATTAGATGAACTGAATTAACAATAATAACTGTGCTGTTCTCACGGGTGCTGTCTGGTATTGCACAGATGTTATTGACATATAACTTATTATTTGCATACATCATCTTAATAGCAATAACGGTCTTTTCATGAGCTGCAACATTAGTTTCATCTCAATGAATGCATGCTCTTTAACGATGGTGAACGCAGTGTCAGTTGCACGACTGACAGCATCGTGATGATTAAATAATGTTAAAACATCTCGTGCTTAAAATTTGTAGATTCAGTGGCAAACACTGTTACCTGAAAACTCCGTCCCACCGGCTTTACAGTGAATGCTTTAATCATTTTTATAGCGGACTTTAAACACTGGAAGTCTTTTATCCAGTCTTCGAAAAGTGTATGGAATGCTGGAATGACATTCATTACATGATCACTAATCAGATGTGCCATTATTTGTAACTTTAGGTGATTTCTAAAACTAAATCTGTCAGTGTTTTCATTCTCTCGGATCCAGACCTTTACGTTTTCGCGGCTGTAGCTCCCTGTCATCGGAACTGAGTGATTGACAGCTGATATTAACCAATCCATTCATGATCTGTGGTAGGGCAGTGGGCCAATAAGAAGAGCTTGAAGGCAGGGCTAGCATTGCGGGCTTTGTTTACTGCAGCAAGTTGACATGTCAACTGTTTGAAACCCTTCCTGAGCGCTGCGTTTGGTGCTTTTAAGTGCAAAGATGCTTAATGCGTGAATGCCTACTAACTCCACGCATGTGGTGAACATTTTGCTGTGAAAACTGGTCTCACGACATCAATTTTATGCAGTCGCACAAATGCTCCCAAATATATTTTGAGGTCCATAGATAAAATTTCAGGCGCATATGCGACCAAAACTCTTGAAATTTCAAGCCCTGAAAAAAATATTTAGCAAATATATTAATATTTTAAAACAATTGCTAATATTTAATTTTTTTTGCACTATTTGATTTTTATTTGCAATTCTTTATTTTTGTTTGCAAAATTCCTTATTATTTCTCAAAACTTAATTATCCCTTTGCAATTTTTGTTGTTGTTGAGATTTACATTTTACAATTTTTTGCTCAATACTTTGTTATTTACAAAACTTTCTTTTATGTTGCAAGTATATATGGCCGTAAATTGACTCCATAATTTAGCTTTTAAAAAATAAATTGGTGTATTAAAATTAAAGTAGTTCATGTTCATTATTTTGAAAGCATCGAAGAAAAGGAAAAGGAGGTTATAGTCTCGATGGACAGTGATTTTAGTTTTTGCTTAATACTTTACTTTTTGTTTGCAAAACTATCTTTAATGTTGCAAGTATATATGGCACTAGATTAACTCCATATTAATTAAACTAAAACGTAACTAGTATTACATTTTCAAAAAAGTAACTCAAATATTATTACTTATTTTTTTAAAGGCAATGCTTTAGTTTACTCGTTACACTGCAAAAAATGCTTTTCTTCGATTTTGTTTGTCTTGTCATATATCTAAAAATTCTTAAATCAAGAAAAATTTCTAGTAAAGCAAAACAATGTCTTGTTTTCAGAAATAATATGCCAATATTAAGGGAGTTTTTCCTTAAAACAAGCTAAATAATCTGCCAATGGGGTAAGCTAAATAATCTTGTTTTTTCCTTTTGACATAAGATTATTTAGCTTACCCCATTGGCAGATTATTTATCTTATTTAAGGAAAAATTCACTTAATTTTTGGCATATTATTTTTTTAAAACAAAACAACATGTTTGGCTTGTCTAAAAAAAATGTTTCTTGATTAATTTTTTTAGATATTTAGACTAGAAACAAGACAAAAAAATCCAAGAAAATACCTTTTAGCAGTGTACTTATTAAAGTAATATTACGTAACACGTTATTTATAATGCGTAACCCCCAACACTGAACGTAAACACAGAGTTTTCACATCTAAAACATGTCTTAAGATAGCAAAGCGTATCTCATTTTGTCTGATGTCAGTTTAAACGATGAATCAGTTAATCTGATCAGCTCTACAGTGAGTCTCATGACAGTTTAACTGATCTGTGGTCAGCTGCATAACATTAGCCACTACATAGTCTTAGTAACTTGGACCAACTTGCAGTTAGACAAAATGTGGGTAATCAAGCATAATTAATTCGTCTTGAAGGAATATGCCTTGTATAAACTTGTAAAACAGCTTATGCGTTACAGTTATAATAACGTTACGGTTTCTCTCTTCAGATGCTATAGTTATAAACAGCAGTTAAACCGTGTTTTCTTTAAAGCGTTATTTTCCGATGACCACAGTCAACTTTTTATAGGCTAGCAGCTTCAGCAAGTGTGTTTAATTATAGGCTTTAAAACTCAGTCTGGGTACAAATAGCAGCGGGGGTCAAAAACTCAAAAAACAAGTCATCCTCATGTGTGTTAGTCGTATCCTTAGTCCCGATAATAACAAACAAGTACTGTAGATATTAAAACAGCCTTAACAGATGCCTCATTTGCATTTAAAACAAACCATAGAGCCAATATGGAACCAAATAAGATGCAAAAAAATCATATAATATTCTCTACTAACCTGTACCAAGCACCTCGACTTCTTAATTTACGCAGATGTAGAGCTCGTGTCTTCCGCGAGTGTTCGTGTTCCTCCTCACGAAAAACTACCGCGCCTCCGTTTATTTATTTCTCTCTGTCCTGAGCGCCGGACTCCGCCTACTCATGAATGCTTCAACGATAAAATGTTGTAAATATTAATTAGGTAACCATGACGTAACTCGACTGCCGTCCAACCACGCAAGGGCGACAGCTGCCGAACGCCTCTACGTAATTAATATTCATGAGCCAAGCCTTCAGCGTGTTCCCTCAGCGAAAACGTAAAGCGATAGCTGTTCACACCAAAAATACTATTCAGTCATTATTCTTACTCAACCTCCACTTGTTGAGTTTCTTTCTTCGATTTAACACAAAGGAAGATAGGCTTACGACTGTTGGAAGCAGTTTTTGATTTTCATAGAGTATCTTGTTTCTACAATGAATGTTTTTCCCCCTCAAAAACTCATCAAATTATCTCGATTTATGTTCAACACCAGAAAGAAATTCATAAAACTTTATAACCACTGAAGAGTGAGTAAATGGTGAGGAATTGTTCACGTTTGGATGAACTGTCCATTTAATTAAACCCTTCATCATGTAAACAGGATATGACACCCACAGGATGAATATGATGATTATTGTGGTGCATAATTATAGGTTTTTGCAAAGCAATAAAACATTAGCATTAGGACACAACTGTTGTGCAACCTCAATCTGAAGGCATGACTAACTAAAAAGTACCATGATTACACAATGTTTAACAGTAGCTTATTTACCACATATACTGTAGCTTGCAAATAAGAGAGAATTATTTTACTAGGGTTATCAGGGTCATGTGGTACAATGCATGAATACGTTTGGTACTTTCGCAGAATGTTTTAGTAATGTTAATATGTGTATATAAATAGAAAAGCAAAGTTTGTGGTCTTGCATTACAGAAATGACTCAATTCTGTTGAGAAATTGTGTTTTGTGGAAGATGATTAAGGCCAAAATTCTTCAAATGAAACTGATCACATTTTATGGAAGGCAATTGGGGCCAAAAAAAAATTAATCATGTAAAGGCTGACATGTTTTAATGCAGTTTCAATTTTTATGGAAGGTGATGTTTGCATTTGAATGTGCAAAGATATGATTATGGTATATTTACATAGCATTTGAGGTTGGTGTATAGCTTCATTATAATAAAAATGTTATTAAATATATATCGCCACTGGCGGTTTATTCCACTGTGGTGAACCCTGATTAAATAAAGCAACTAAGCTGAAAAGAAAATGAATGAATGAATGAATGATATACTGCCGCCATTGGCTTGCTTGGTTTGGGACTTGTGGAGCTGCTTTATTGATGGATTTGCTCTTCAGTGTTTTTGAAAATTAAACCACACTGAACTGATCTGAACTCTGAAAACTGAACTGACACAGTTTCAATTTACTAAAGCTTCTATGCTTAGCTGCTTTGACACAATATACATTGTAAAAGCGCTTTAGAAATAAACATGAATTGAACTGAATATTATTATTCAGCATATTTTTGACCAACTAAATATTTGTAACTTATGAAATCAATCACAAGCAATGTTTCCGACATTATTAAATTTCCTTTATTCAGAAACCTCTGCTGCAAAATATACAAAAGTCATTTACATCACGAAAAAAAAAACAAAAAAAAAACATTCATTCGTTCATTTTTATAAACAAATTACATACAGAACTGATTTTGGATTTGTGATTGTTTTTAAAAAATGACAAAGTAGATAATTCTTAGTCAGTACCATCAGGCAGAATGATGTGATTGGCTAATAAACACCCCTGTGCATCTGATTGGCTCCTGGAGCTGTCAATCACTCTGCCAGCCACTTCTGGAGCAGGATGAAGATGTGGTCTCGTGCTAAACCCAGTTGAGGAAGGTCTTCGGCTCGGGCTGGGTACATGTTAGCACAGTGAGCCGTTCCTAAAGGAAAGAACAGAGTCGGTCAAATCAGACAGGTAAATAAGGCACTGATCGATCGTAGATCAATTGGAACCATGTTATTTGTTTCAAACCTGCATTCATTCATTAATTTTCCTTCGGCTTAGTCCCTTTATTAATCAGGAGGCGCCATGGCGAAATGAACAGCTAACTTTTCCAGAATATGTTTTGCGCAGCAGGTGCCCCTCCAGCCGCAAGTACTGGGAAACACCCATACACTCTCATTCGTACACTACGGACAATTTAGCTTACCCAATTCACCTGTACCGCATGTCTTTGGACTGTGGGGGAGACCGGAGCACGCGGAGAAAACCCACACCAACACGGGGAGAACATGCAAACACCACACAGAAATGCCAACTGACCCAGCCGGGGCTCGAACCAGCGACCTTTTTGCTGTGAGGCGATTGTGCTAACCACTGAGCCACCATGTCGCCCTTTCAATCATGCAATTGTGTTTTTTTTTTATTTGTTTGTTTTGTTTGTTCTTATTTACTCTGCATATAATACATATTTAATACCGTTTAAATTAAAACCTGTGAAATTAAAATAGGTTTTAATAGATGTTAGTATCAGTATGTTAGGATATCTATAAGCTAGTGTGCCACAAAACAGTGATGAAACTCACATGTGGAAGATATAAACCTGATTTAAACATTCAAAGCTTGCAGTTTGTCCTTTCCGCCTGAATGGATCAATGATTTTTTTTCATCTCCTCCTCCTCATTTGCTTTTCATTTGATGTGCTTGAGCTCAACCACTCTCACTGGCAGAGCTGTGATAAAACAAAAAGCTATTGGCTGTGTTTTTTTAATGGGGAGGAGATACTATAGGACACACTCCTCCTGTCTTAAACGCACCAGACATTTTGTTAGAAATACTCATATGCCCTTGACATGTTTTGTTTCTATGTTTGTTTATATAACTGCCATTTTCATTTATAGCATTCAATCATGAAAAGGCTGAAATATTTTAACACATTTAAAGGTATTAATTAATGAAATTGTAATTAATAGTAAAAAAACAACTGCTTTTATTCCAGCCTAAATAAAACAAATAGCAGAAGAAAAAATATTATAGGAAATACTGTGAAAAATGTCTTGCTCTGCTAAACCTTATTTGGGAAACATTTAAAAGAGAAAACAAAAATTCACAGGAGGGTTAATAATACTGATTATTTCTTTGTCAAAACCTGGTATCCGAAAATTAATAAATAAATAAAAAATTATAATAATTACAATCATCACAAATTTGAATTCCTCCATGAATAATTAAGCTATAAAAAATAAAATAAAAATCACTAAAATCTACATACAGTACTGCGTCTGTGTGAGCGGTCCATGTCAGATCCTCAGCAACGTGTACTCCAAGAAACTTGAAAGTGCTGACACCAGAGGGTCAGCACTTTCAAGTTTCTTGGAATACACATCGCTGAGGATCTGCCATGGACCGCTCACACAGACGCAGTGCTGAAGATGGCACAACAACGCCTCTTCTTCCAAAGGCATCTCAGGAGGTTTGGAATGAGCACCCACATCCTCCGCTCGTTCTACACCTGCACTGTGGAGAGCATCCTGACTGGCTGCATCACCACCTGGTACGGAAACAGCACCAGCAGCAATCGCAAAGGTCTACATAGGATTGTGCGAACTGGACGCGTGGTAGGAGGTGAGCTCTTCCATACCCCGCACTGCACACCTACAAGATGTACCATGCAATGCACTTTAACCAATTCATACTTAAAACAATACTGCCTATAACTATGTGTACACCTATTCATATATCGTATCGCTGTCAACACTGCCAAATTTACATTGTCTTTTTTTTATATATATATAAATTTAGTATTTAATAAAATGTAGTAATATAAGTCTGTATTTTGCACTCTCTGTGGTCGTTGTATTTGCACTGTCTGGAGCGAGCACCTAAGCTTTTCACTCATAATAGCACACGTGCTGCTGATGACGTGACAATAAAAGTGATTTGATTTTACAGTAAAGAAGATAAACAGACCTTTGATGAAGACGGCGGGAAGGTCGCCGGAGATGTCCTGGGTCACTCCGAGAGCATGCCATGGGTCAATGGATCCATTGGGGAAGACGATGCGTGTGGTTTTGATGTCATATCCTCCATATTCCTCATTGGTCTGCTGAATGGCCTCGTCCAGTGATGTGCTCAGGTTATAAATATCAGCACACTGCTGTAGGTGATACCTGAAGAGGAGAGGAGAAAACAGAATGTGTTCAAACTGTTCGGAAACGACCCTCAAGAACAGAGCTTTGCATAAAATTACACTCACCCTAATGGAAATCCACTGAAGGGTTGGTTTGGTGAATCGGTGCTCTGGTAAAAGCCAAACTCAGTGCACGTCTGGTACACCCACTGCCGTCCTAAACAAAACATTTAATTCAGCTTTATTTTAATATAATAATACAGAATTTTTTTTACAAAGTCTCTTTTCTTGCTACAGTATATACACACTACCTGACAAAAGTCTTTTTAGGAACAACAAATAATAACTTGACTTCTAGTTGATCATTTGGTATCAGAAGTGGCTCATATGAAAGGCGAAGGCCTCTAGATTATGCTTCTTTTACCCAAATAAAATATGATCATGTCTTGATCTTTAATTATTTCATTAGGACAGTAAGGTCTGACTTTGCTTAGACAAAAATCTTGTCACTTAACAGAAATAATGTCCAGTGTAGAATATAAAGTCATGCTGCAGTGGAAAACGAATGAATATTGTGTCTGACTCCATCATGAGCTTGGAGGACTGCATCCACACATAGCTGCAATGACTCAAATCACTTATTAATAAAGTCATCTGGGATGGCAAAGAAAGCATTCTTGCAGGACTCCCTGAGTTCATCAAGATTATTTAGATTCATCTTTAATGCCTCCTCCTTCATCTTACCCCAGACACGCTCAAAATTGTTTATGTCTGGTGACTGGGCTGGCCAATCCTGGAGCACCTTGACCTTCTTTGCTTTCAGGAACTTTGACGTGGAGGCTGAAGTATGAGAAGGAGCGCTATCCTGCTGAAGAGTTTGCCCTCTCCTGTGGTTTGTAATGTAACGGGCAGCACAAATGTCTTGATACCTCAGGCTGTTGATGTTGCCGTCCACTCTGCAGATCTCTCGCACGCCGCAAACTGAATGTAACTCCAAACCATGATTTTCCTTCACCAAACTTGACTGATTTCTGTGAGAATCCTGGGTCTGTGTGGGTTCCAGTAGGTCTTGTGCAGTATTTGTGATGATTGGGCTGCAGTTCAACAGATGATTCATCTGAAAAATCGACCTTCTGCCACTTTCCCAAACGATCAACTAGAAGTCAAGTATTTGTTGCTCTTACAACTGGGATCGACAACAAGACTTTTGTCAGGTAGTGTACAGTACTGTGCAAAGGTCTTAGGCCACTACCAGCTTTGGGCGGCTAACACTTGTGCAAGAATCTAAAAGGTATGGAGCAAGTGCAGGGTCATTACCTTTTGGTGAACTATACCTTTAATCAGTGCTTATTTGTGAATTGCGAGGTCCTGGAGCAGATAGGGGTAACGGATTCAGCATACTACCCGAGTATGGCGAGGTGGTGCGCATGAAATTGGAGGTGGAGAACCGGGGGGGTTTGGTGCGGTGGATGGCGGAGGGGTGTTGTGGACGAAAGTGAGCAGCGTGGGGGTGTCACGGACGAAAGTGAAAATGAATAGCGGACAGGACAGGAGGGCGGTTGAGGAGGGGGGTTGGATGAGATTTCATCCGAAATGTACACAATATTCAGACCAAATTACTATTGGAATCAAAAGAGTAGCATTACAATTCTGCGTTTAATGTGACCTCTTTAGCACCAAGCAACAGCTTGACCCTAGTTGTTGAGTCTTTTCTGAAATTATGTGCTAATTCAGGCATGGGCAAACTTGATCCTGGAGGGCCGGTGTCCTTGCAAACTTTTGCTCCAACCCTAATCAAACACACCTGCCTGCAGCTTTCCAGTGATCTTGAAGACACTGATTAGTGTGTTCAGGTGTGTTTGACTAGTGTTGGAGCAAAAGTCTGCAGGGACACCGGCCCTCCAGGATCAAGTTTGCCCATCCCTGTGCTAATTAACATCAAGCAGCTTTCAGCATTTGTAAGAGTTCCTTCTTAGATTTAGCATGTTCTGTCTTTTTCTCTCCAGGTGAATCTCATACTGCCTGTAATATTATTGCCTGTACGTACTGTATATAATATTTAGGTCTAGGCTCTGTGGAGGCCACTTCATGACTGTCGTTGTTTCATTGGCTGTTTTTCTCTCCTTATATTATTTCATTACATTAGCAGTGTGTCTGGGATCATTATTGTGCTGAAAAATAAAACGATTACAAATTAGGTGCTTTTAAGTATGACAAATTAAAACCTGTCTGTACATTTCAATGTTCACAATCCCGTCAATGCAGGCAATTTTGACAACAGGTTTGGCAGAAATGCAGATCAAACGAGAAGGGTCTGGCTGCAGACCTGGTGCAGTGCAATCTGAGCTGCATCCAATGCTTTTTAATGGGCTCACCTAACCCCACCCCTAACCCTACCCGTCACAGTGACGACACTTACTCCATTGAGTGCATTGTGTCTGACATTGCATCGCTGAGTGATGTAGTCTCAGCTTGCATCATAAAGGCTGCATCCAGATACTATTGAATCAAACCAAGACAGAAACTCAGTTATTTTTTATTTATTCTTCCATCTTTCTCTAACTCTTTCTTTCATACGTCTTAAATAATTAGGCCGAAACAATCTAACTAGAACCTGTATTTCTATTGTAATTTAATAAAGAGGAGAAGTAATATACAATGTCATTATTCATTCATTCATTCATTCATTCATTTTTCTTCAGCTTAGTTCCTTATTTATCAGGGGTCGCTTCAGCGGAATGAACCACCAACTATTCCAGCATATGTTTTACACAGCAGATGCCCTTTTAGCCGATACACAGTACCGGGAAACACCCTTACACTCTCGCATTCACACACACACTCATACACTACGGCCAATTTAGTTAATCCAGTTCCCCTATAGTGCATGTGTTTGGACTGTGGGGGAAAACCAGAGCAGCCAGAGGAAACCCACGCCAACACGGGGAGAACATGCAAACTCCACACAGAAATGCCAACTGGCCCAGCTGGGACTCAAACCAGCGACCTTCTTGTTGTGGGGCAACAGTGCTAACCACTGAGCCACCGTGCCACCCATAATGTCATTATATCCTCACTTAATTGTACAAAATGTACCTAAGACTTTTGCACAGTACTGTATATGCATACAGACAGACACACACCTCCTCCAGCCTCAGGGCCGCTCCAGCTGCTGTTGCTGATGTCCTGGATGAAGCTCTTGTACTGAGTGTTTATGCAGGACTGTGAGAAGGTTTTCTGCATCAGACGAGCCACAGCGGCGTATCGATCGTACGGGTCACCCAATGAAGAGTCCAGCATCACACCACACAACACCTTTATGGTGATGTTCGTGCCTACAGCACCCTGAAAAACACACACAACACACACTTATCTATTCCGCTGCTCCAGTACACACTCAAATATAATAATAATTTAAAAAAATAAATAATATTCATAATAATAACAATAATAAATAAATATTTTTATAATAAATATTACACAAAAAATAAGTAATATTAAATAAAAATAATATATAAACAAGTAATAAAAATAAATAAATTAAAATTAAAAAAAAAATTATATCAAAAATAAAATTAAAAGAAAAAATAAATTTAAATGTAATTAATAATAAATAAAATAAAATTATGAATATATTAAAAAGTCATAAAAATAAATACATACAGTTATTAAAAAATTTAAATAAATTAAATTAAAAGAATATATAAAAATAAATAATATTAAATAATATTACATTAAAAGTAAATGGTATAAAATATAAATAATATATTAACAAATAATAATTAATTTATTAATTAATTAATAAATATATGAAGATTAAATAAAAAATTATAAAAATTTTATTAAAAAATTTAATAAAAAAAGAACAAAATCATAAATAAAAAATACATTAAAACAAATTAAATTAAAATTATATTAAAATTGAATAAAAAAAACATTTAAATATTATTATATTTATCATAGTAAAATCATAAAAAAATAAAGTTACGTTAAAAATAAATAATTAAATAAAAATAAATTACATTTAAAGAATATACCGCTGCTTTCTGGTGATTTGAAATGCTTCTTTTATCCCCATTCCTTTATCTGAATAAAAGAGTCTATAAAATGAAAAATGTAAATGTAATGACAAAACCAAATCTACTGGAAAAAAGAAAGTAAAATACAGTCTGAATCAATATATATATATATATATGACCCATGTCATGAAACCAAGAATTTTTTTTTATTGCAAGTAGGATTCATTGTGAATTTTAATTTTTTTTTTGAGTTATGTCAAATTTTAACTACAAAAAAAAAGTCAAAAAAAGTCTGATGAAAAAGGCATTTGAGGACAGAAGTCTGGGATCATCTGCTAATCAGGATGTGAGCTCTAATCTATCAGAACCAGAACCAAAATTCCAGGAACATTCCGAGATTGGACTCTGATTACAGACACACACCTCTTAATCCAAATTCCACTTGAACACTCAATTACTGCCAGGGTCGCGACTAGGGCCTGTGTGTTTGTCTCTGTATGTGTATTTGTGCGTGTGTATATGTACTGTATACTGTATGTGTGTGTGTGTGTGTGTGTGTGTGTGTGTGTGTGTGTGTGTGTGT
>CAIGQZ010000379.1:27440535-27459999 GCA_903798205.1 Danio tinwini
ACACACACACACACACACACACACACACACACACACACACACACACATTGTATAATATACATTATATAACTCCATATAAAAAAGTATGCATTGTTTGCACTGCAATTGATGATCAGCAGTAAAAATGACAATATTTACTTCTTCCTAACAGGGAAAACCACCAACTATCAAGAATTCATGATTATATGGTGTGATGGCTTTGCAATCAAAAAATGTGACTGTAATGGAAAACAACGGGGCAAAAACTGCCATGGACATAACAAATGGGTAATAAATTTGCATTTTATTGTTGAGTTTTAAAAATAATTTAAAGGCATTTTCCCAAAATAAAAGTAAGATTTGTCACCAAAAATCCTTCCATTTGCTGAAACACAGAGAAAGTTGTGGCCAAAGTAAGACTCAAAATCACCCCAGAGTAGATAAAAACATCCCCAACAGCACACAACAAAGGGATATACACTTACCGGCCACTTTATTAGGTACACCTGTCCAACTGCTCGTTAACGCTAATTTATAATCAGCCAATCACATGGCAGCAACTCAATGCATTTAGGCATATAGGCATGGTCAAGATAAGTCTCGATTTTTGCTGCGACATTTGGATGGTAGGGTCAGAATTTGGCATCAACAACATGAAAGCATTGATCCATCCTGCCTTCTACCAACGGTTCAGGCTGGTGGTGGTGGTGTACGGAAACGCATTGCTGCCACACACATATTTTTTTCCCACTCAGCTATGGGAAAAAAATATGTGTGTGGCAGCAATGCGTTTCCGTAGTAGTGGTGTAATGGTGTGGAGGATATTTTCTTGGCACACTTTGGGCCCATTAGTACCAATTTAGCATCGTGTCAACATCACAGCCTACCTGAGTATTTTTGCTGACCATGTCCACCCCTTTATGACCACAGTGTACTCATCTTCTGATGGCTACTTCCAGCAGGATAACACACCAAGTAATAAAGCGCAAATCATCTCAGACTGGTTTCGTGAACATAACAATGAGTTCACTGTACTTAAATGGCCTTCATAGTCACCAGAATTCAATCAAATAGAGCACCTTTGGGGTGTGGTGGAATGGGAGATTCACATGGATGTGCAGCCGACAAATCTGCAGCAACTGCGTGATAGCATCATGTCAATATGGAGCAAAATCTCTGAGGAGTATTTCTAGTACCTTGTTGAATCTATGCCGCGAAGAATTAAGGCAGTTCTGCAGGCAAAAGGGGGTCCAACCCAGTACTCTTATAGTGTACCTAATAAAATGGCCGGTGAGTGTATATACACATATCAGAAAACAAGACTCGTAATCGCTTTTCTATTAGTCTATCTCTTAATTTAGGAGTGTTTAGATATTTGTCACTACTGAAATACGAGTTAAAGATAACCGCGCCATGTTTGAGGAAGAAAATAATATTTGCGGCGTGTGTTTATTTTGCACAGGTGAGGGAGGAGCTGGATGAAGGTAAACTCGTTAACTCAAGGAAGTCCAGTTTAACGCCCACCTCCCTTCACACTATCGACAGTTTTGGCATTAGGTATAAGTTCAGTCGTGAATCTGCGTATTCACACACAGAACTTTAGCTCACACACATTGACAGAAGAGCCGCGCAATGAATCGCGCCCCGAGGCAGGAGATTTTTACGCACTCCCCCGGTGTGTCCGGAAATAAGAAGCTGCTGAGCACAGATTCGAACCCGCGGACCGGTCTGGGCGCCCCTGCACCGCCGTTTCCCGCCTCCGGGCTGTACGTGGACACTAGATTCCCGGTGCAGAACATGCCGGTTCAAAACGACCTGGTTTGGAGACGACCGAAGGTGAGGCTAAGTTTAACACACACACTATGTACAGCTATATGAGGACGTCCTATAGGTAACGATTTTATACTGTACAAACTGTATTCTTCCATCTTACCCCTAAACACAACCCTCACAGAAAACAACCTGCATGTTTAAATCGTCAGATTACTTAATTATGTGAGATTTATGAGCCGGTTTCATAATGTGGACCAAAAAAACGTCCCCACAAAATGTACTAGTGTTGCTGTAGTAGATATATCTAGGAATACAGTACGGGTAAGGTAAACACTGTATTGTGGACGCAGTGCTTTTGTGTTTTCAATTATGCTCACTATTCAGGGACTGTGACTTGTATTACATAGTTATGCACTAACAAGTAAAAAGCAGGCTAATTAATCAATATTTGCAAATAAAGAAAATATACTATTAAAAGCAAGTGGCATTCCTTTGAATAACTCTTAATTTTTTATATATTTTTAATTGAATTGTTTATTGAACCTTTCAAATATTTTAAGAGTAAAAGATTGCAATTTGTTTTTTGAGTGTCATATTTGATACATCAGGCTTGCATGGCTCATATTTAGTGAGAATATGGAGAGAGTTTTTTCAGAGACCCAAAAGGAGGAATATGCCGTATAAAATGCTTATATCAAATACACACATATATGTTGTCAATGTATTTCCCGATAATGGGTTGTTTGTAGAACAAAAATAGTTTTAAAATGGTTAATTAATTAGTCTTGTTAAAAACTCAGTTCTATTTTCCAATGACAGCTCAATTAAATTTTTTAATTTACTTTCAGAAGGGTCAGTTTAAATCTTTTAATTTTCAGTTCAATAAGTTGTATTTACTGTACAATAAAAGACAGGCTTTGGACATTTTTTTGGAAATAAATCTTTCATTTGCAGTTTAATTTTCTATTTTTCTTCAAAGTATCAAGATGTGTTTTAAGTTGTGAGCTTATCGTTACCCCTCTATAGTTAGTAAGTAAATTTAAGTGCATAGTTTGTGACCAAAGCTATCATTCATTCATTCATTTATTAATTTTCTTTTCGGCTTAGTCCCTTTATTAATCAGGGGTCGCCACAGCGGAATGAACCGCTAACTTATGGCTCGTTTCCACTGAGTGGTACGGTTCGGTTCGGTACACCTTTTGACAGTGGAAACGGCCATAAAAGCGTACCGAACCTAACTGTACCACTTTTTCGGCACCCTTTCGAAAGGGTACCAAACACGAGAAAGGGTACCAAAAGGGTCCCAAAGGTGGAGCTAGACGCGCAGCTGAAAGCTATTGGTTTACAGAGATATGTCACGAGCTCACGCAACAAGCCAGAATGAAAACAAAGGAGCCGCCATGTTTTCACACACAGCAGAGAGACTATATATCCATATAATCACATATAATAACGAGCCCTGTTCGATCTGGGCTCAAACAAACCTTGTTGTTGTCTTGATGAACAGCCACAAAGCCAAAAAGAAGAGCAGATTTTACCCTGTGCCCCGTAGTTTTTTACGAGCCAGTCTGAAGCGCAAGCTCTTTATTTTAAATAACAAACTTCTTGAGCTGATGATAACGTGTGCTTGATTATTGATGTGCTTTTAAAACCTGATCCTGTCAGAAACTGACAAACGCGAGAGTGACGCGACCAAAAAACAAAAGGAGAAGCCGAAAAAAAAGGAGCACATTATTTTTTCAGCAAACGTGAACAAACTGCCATGTTTAACTATTATCATCACCTTTTGGACTATTATGAACTCGGACTGATGGAATTACTTTCTAACAAGAGGCTACACGTGCTGCTGAAGACTACAGACACATTTAATCATGAGAGGTTTGCACTGACTGGGCTCTATTTCCTGCTGTTTTGAACCTAAATAAGGACTAAATGTTTGCTGTGTGTAGTTTTTCTGTAAGTGGTAACATATCGGAGACTGTAAGGGTCTGTATGTGTTTATTTATGTTGCATTTATTTATTTATTTAATATAATTGCAGACATTACAGTAGGCTATTTCGCACTGTCATTGATCTGCAGTTATAATCAAATCATGTTCATAGAAAAGTTAGTAATAAACATTTATACATTTATGTGTGTAAAGCATCTGTTTTGTGAGAAGTGCTTCTCATATGATATGTGAGCGACCCGTACAGCTTTACTGTAGACATTTATTCGAGCGAAAATGACGTTGACTTCAGCTTTCTGTCCTACACCACACCCACCAAAAGAGTACCATTGGTACCCTTTTAGCAGTGGAAACGCAAGCCTGATAAAGATGACCCGTACCGTACTGTACCACTCAGTGGAAACTAGCCATTATCCAGCATATGTTTTACACCGTGGATGCCCTTCCAGCTGCAATTTAGTTTACCCAATTCACCTATACTGCATGTCTTTGGACTTGTGGGGGAAACCGGAGCACCCGGTATGACCAAAGCTATGTAGTTTTAAAACATGAAGTGCAATGCAATGACTGATGAATGAATAAACATCTCAAAAAAAAAAAGAAAGGTCACACTTTATTTTGATGGTCCGTTTGTTGAATTTAAGTAACATTGCATCTACATGCCAACTAATTCTTATTAGATAATAAGTAGACTGTTAGGTTGGGGTTGGGTTTAGGGTTAGTGTAAGTTGACATGTACTTGCAAAGTTACTTATAGTCAGTTAAATGTCTGTTTAGCAGCAGTATCAACAGATATTAAGCAGACAGTCTACTAATAATCAAATGGACCATCAAAATAAAGTGTTACTAAATGAGATGTTAAATGTTTTAGAGGTTTGGTGAGATCATTCCACTACTATGGAAAAGTGAAAATAAAGGTTCTGGCAATAGACATTCCTTACAAATTTTTTTTTGAATGCTTAGGAAGATTGTTCCAGCTCTATGGACAGTACAATGGCTAAAAACAACTCTGTCACACTATAGTGCATTTAAAGCAAGATGCGTGAAGCTGGGGTGGGTGGGGAATTGTTTCTTATAGTCTGAAATGTCAAGGTTTTGTGTTTGTATGAATGTGAAGAACTGTCCAGACTTGTGTCTGCAGCTGCCACACACAAACCGCCCAAAGGAAGACAGAGTTTACAGGAATTTTTCCATCAGTCCAGCTTTAAAATGGACTTTTCTGACTTTAAATTTAAAAATAAAGATTGTTTATTGGCATTGATGAATTCATGAAGCTTTACCATCCACATAACTTTCAAATCCTCAAAATGTTTTTTTTTATAGTAATGAAATATTCTTCACAGGAAGAAAAAAAAGTTTATGGACTGTGGACTGAAAGAGTTTTAACAGAATCGGAAAGGGATCTTATATACGCCTATGGAACTTTTACTTTTCTTGAGTCAGAATTACTACTTCTAACATGAGCTTTTGCTTTTGGGTTCTGATAAATGAAAAAAGACACTTTATAATAAGGCCCTATGAGTTAATAGTAATGTGTAACCTACAAACAAATCGTCCTGAACGTACTTGATTATACTTATTTCATGGCTACTTGCCACAATACATCAAAATTAGACACAAGACATTGTTCTGAGCTGTAATAGTTTATAAATTCTTTAATTAAATGCAAAACTGACAGAAACAGTAATAGCTGATGTTTGGGCTGGTATCATCAAAGATGAGCTTGTGGGGCCTTTTCGGGTTGAGGATGGAGTCAAGCTCAACTCCCAGTCCTACTGCCAGTTTCTGGAAGACACCTTCTTCAAGCAGTGGTACAGGAAGAAGTCTGCATCCTTCAAGAAAAACATGATTTTCATGCAGGACAATGCTCCATCACACGCGTCCAAGTACTCCACAGCGTGGCTGGCAAGAAAGGGTCTAAAAGAAGAAAAACTAATGACATGGCCTCCTTGTTCACCTGATCTGAACCCCATAGAGAACCTGTGGTCCATCATCAAATGTGAGATTTACAAGGAGGGAAAACAGTACACCTCTCTGAACAGTGTGGGAGGCTGTGGTTGCTGCTGCACGCAATGTTGATCGTGAACAGATCAAAACACTGACAGAATCCATGGATGGCAGGCTTTTGAGTGTCCTTGCAAAGAAAGGTGGCTATATTGGTCACTGATTTGTTTTTGTTTTGTTTTTGAATGTCAGAAATGTATATTTGTGAATGTTGAGATGTTATATTGGTTTCACTGGTGAAAATAAATCATTGAAATGGGTATATATTTGTTTTTTGTTAAGTTGCCTAATAATTATGCACAGTAATAGTCACCTGCACACACAGATATCCTCCTAAAATAGCTAAAACTAAAATCAAACTAACAACTACTTTCAAAAATATTCAGCTTTGATATTAATGAGTTTTTTTGGGGGGGTTCATTGAGAACATGGTTGTTGTTCAACAATAAAATTAATCCTCAAAAATACAACTCGCCTAATAATTCTGCACTCCTTGTATGTGTATATATATATATATATATATATATATATATATATATATATATATATAAGCTGAGTCTGAGAGTTTTATTTATTTGATAGTTTATTTCACATTTCTTGTTTGTAAAGGCTAAATACAAATAAAAAGTGAACATTAATTATTTGTACTGGTTTTATTTTTTATTTTTAAAGTTATAAGAGCCTGGATGTTATAGACTTTGCAAATTCAATTTGCAGACATTTGTAGGTACAGACATTCATTGTTTCACAAGACATTCATTTTTTTCCTGGCTTTTTAATACTGTCCATATCGATATCGGAATTATATCGTATCGACCTAAATTAAGAAATATTAATATTAATCGTGATATACATTTTTGCCATATCGTCCAGCCCTACACTAACCTGCGCATTATTCAGTCACAAGATGGTGCCAAACAGTCAAAAACACAAAGCTGACAGAAACAAAAACTGCTGATGGAGTATACACTAACCTGCGCATTATTCAGTCAAAAGATGGTGCCAAACAGTCAAAAACACAAAGCTGACAGAAACGAAAACAGCTGATAAAGTATACACTAACCTGCGCATTATTCAGTCACAAGCTGGCGCCAAACAGTCAAAAACACAAAGCTGACAGAAACGAAAACAGCTGATGGAGTATACACTAACCTGCACATTATTCAGTCACAAGATGGCGCCAAACAGTCAAAAACACAAAGCTGACAGAAACGACAACAGCAGTTGGAGTATACACTAACCTGTACATTATTCAGTCACAAGATGGGAATATAAGTAAGCTAAATGAATTTAAATGTATTCACTGTTGGTCAAAGTGATGCGAAGAGTTCAAAAGAGTTTGTGCTATTTAGAGGTTGTTATCTCCTAATAACACACCTTGGAATGTCGTGACTGACAAATCAGAATTGAGTATTCCAGACAGCTTTGTAATATTCAAATATAATTTAATCCTAAAAAATATTTTATTGTCTTTTCTAGGAGATCTGTCTGTTTCCCCAGTTCATTGTGGATGGAGCCACTCGTATGGACGTCTGCCAGGGAGTTTTGGGTGAGATTTTATATCTAAACCTTTTAAACAATAAGAATAATACAGTTGATCTTATAACACATTGCTAGTGCTTCATAAAGCAACATGTTTTGGCATCAAATAGTTTAGTGTTTAGGAAATAGCTTCGGAGTAATGCAGTGGTTCTCATCTGGGTTGCAGAATCACAAAAAGGTTAATGCATATAATACAGTGCAACACTTTCTCTGTTTCTTTTGTTGTTACGGTAGACTCTACACCTCAAAATGCCATCAAACTCTACAGCATTTCTGCTGCAGATTGATCTGTGACTTAGTAGAATCTCATTACACTTCTAATATTAAGAGATTATGTGTATTAGTTGGTTAGATGTAAAAATGTGTATTAGTTGGTGAGATGTTATCATTGTTACAGTAATGGTCATGCTTTTGGAATAATAAAAAAAACATTGTTAATGAAAAAAAAATTATAATAATTTGTAATGGTAACACTTTAATTCAAATACAATTAACTGGTAGTTTATTAACTGAGTGTTATTGAGATATTGGCTGTTGGTTTGTACTTATATAGCACATATTTTGCATGATGTTATTCTATATCCCTAATCCTATCTAATACCTCAACCAACTACTGCCTTAATAGCTATTATACCTATTATTAAGAAGCAAATTAGATGTTTATTAAGGTAAAAGTAATAGTTAATGGCTTGTAAATAGCTAGAATCCTGGAAAATAATCTTGTCAAAACACGAAGCAATATTGCTAAGAATATAAATATTAAGAATAAATATATAATAATAATAATTTTTATCAAAATTAAATAAAACTTTATCAAATCATCCTATTAGAGTAATTTCTGAAGAATCATATGACAATGAGAATATAAGTAATATTACTGAAAAGTTAGCTTTGCATCACATGAATAAATGACACCCTACAATATATTCAAACAGACAATATATTTTTAAAACTGCAAGCTTTAGTAGACTGTCATAAAAATCCCAAATTTTAATTAAGAGTATTTTTGTTATGACAATAGATTTGTACACATTTAATGAAATCCTGAAGTCCTTAAGCAAAACACTTTAAAGGACTAGCGTCAACTTATTTTATGACAAACCATTAGAATCATAATTTAACCCCTCAAAAAAACATGTTTTACATGGTTTAAGATAGGGATAAAGTGCATTATGGAGGTTGTTATCACAGAATAAAGCCCAGCAGGATTATTGGAGCTTACAGCTTATGGAGGATACACTAACGTGCACATTATTCAGTCACTAGATGCAGCAAAAAAGTAAAAAAACACAAAGCTGACAGAAACGTTAACAGCTGATGGAGTATACACTAAGCTGCGCATTATTCAGTCACAAGATGGCGCCAAACAGTCACAAACACAAAGCTGACAGAAATGAAAACAGCTGATAGAGTATACACTAACCTGCGCATTATTCAGTCACAAGATGGTGCCAAACAGTCACAAACACAAAGCTGACACTAATAAAAAGAGCTGATTGAGTATACACTAACCTGCACATTATTCACTCACAAGATGGCGCTAAAGTGTCAAAACTGCAAAGCTGACAGAAACGAAAACAGCCGATGGAGTATACACTAACCTGCGCATTATTCAGACACAAGATGGCGTCAAACAGTCAAAAATACAAAGCTGACAGAAACGAAAACAGCTGATGGATCAGTGTTTTCTCTAGGATTTTTTCCAGCTGTGACGGCAGGCCTTTTGATCTACCAACTACCTTTGGCGTTATTTCAATGACAAATGTGACGCAGTATTACAAGTAGAGATCGAATTTGTGTAACACGAGCATGCAGATCTTTTTGCTTGCGCTAGGATTTCCTCTTTTTTGTGCACAAAACTTCTTGCACACCCTCAAACATACGCTGCTCAAGTGCAATTTAGCGCATTTACGTAGTGAATTTGTCTCCAACCTTTATTAGATTTGCTAGGAATATTTATGAATGTCTCCAATAGACCTACAGAGCGGCATTATGTGTCCTGAGGTAAAGTGAAATGGCTATAAACTCCAGCAAGATAAAGTCTTTGTTTGTTGTATGCAGAGCCATAGACCTTTATCTATAAATAAAGTATAATTATGGAAACTGTGTTCATCCTAACTGAAAGCTATACATCGTGTTTGCTGGCCTCACGCATCACGCAACTGTCAGTCAATCAGTCAGCACATCACCTTAAAGGGTTAACAAACGCACAGCACTACTACAGTTAATACTTTTAATACGTTTTGGTGCGATTATAACCCACTATTTTAAAAAAACGACAATTTTTTTAATGAGAAGCTGTTATGTAGCTGTGGCGGGATGAATTTTGGCATGGTGCCCCGCCATAGTAGAATGAATGTAGCGGAAACAGTGTGGAGTATACACTAACCTGCACATTATTCAGTCACAAGATGGTGCCAAACAGTCAAAAACACAAAGCTGATAGAAATGAAAACAGCTGATGGAGTATACACTAACCTGGGCATTATTCAGTCACAAGATGGCACCAAACAGTCAAAACCGCAAAGCTGACAGAAACGAAAACAGCTGATGGATTATACACTAACCTGCGCATTATTCAGTCACAAGATGGCGCCAAACAGTCAAAACTGCAAAGCTGACAAAAACGAAAACAGCTGATGGAGTATACACTAACCTGCACATTATTCAAACACAAGATGGCATCAAACAGTCAAAAATACAAAGCTGACAGAAATGAAAACAGCTGATGGAGTATACACTAACCTGCACATTATTCAAACACAAGATGGCGTCAAACAGTCAAAACTGCAAAGCTGACAAAAACGAAAACAGCTGATGGAGTATACACTAACCTGCACATTATTCAGACACAAGATGGCATCAAACAGTCAAAAATACAAAGCTGACAGAAATGAAAACAGCTGATGAAGTATACACTAACCTGTGCATTATTCAGTCACAAGATGGCGCCAACCAGTCAAAACACAAAGCTGACAGAAATGAAAACAGCTGACGGTGTTATCTCAAAATAACATACCATGGAATGTCTCAACTGACCAATCAGCATCGAGTATTCCAGACAACCGCGTAATAACTTGTTTTATCTCTGTCTCACTCCCAGGTGATTGCTGGTTCTTGTCTGCGGTGGCGTCTCTTTCTCTCTATCCTGCCCTTCTGGATCGTGTGATTCCCGCAGGCCAGGGTTTTCAGCAGGGATACAACGGCTGCTTCTGCTTTCAGGTTAACACTGTGTGCTGCTATACAGAATAAAGCAGTTAGGATGGTCCTAATGCAGTCTCTCTGTCTGTAGTTTTGGCAGTACGGCGAGTGGATAAGTGTAAAAATCGATGACCTTTTGCCGACATGCAACAGTCAGTTGATCTACCTGCACTCCGCCAGCAGAGATGAGTTCTGGAGCGCACTGCTGGAGAAAGCTTATGCCAAGTCAGTGGATTATTTGCATGCTTAAAGTTCACACAAAATTCAGTTCTGTCATCATTTACTCACCTTTCACTTGTTCAAAATCCATTTAAGTTTCTATCTTCTGTTGAACACAAAATAAGATATTATGAATAATGCTAAAAGCTGGCACACATTGACTTCCATAGCAATGTTTTTTTTACTATGTAGGTGCTTACCATTTTTTAAGGTCTGAGTCTCTGTTTAGGAATTGCCTAGAAGTTATAGCTGTCCAAAATGCAATAGTTCACTTTTTTTGATAATGATTGATGTAGGCAGTCTAGAGATTTACACAACACTGATTTTGATTTGAAAAAAAAACGAGAGGGGTCTGGCTGCAGACTTGGTGCAGTGCAATCTGGGCTGCATCCAATGCATCCAGTCCTTGCCAATGCCAATTACTGTGACTTTACTCACTCCATTGAGTGCATTGTGTCTGACATTGCATTGCTGAGTGATGCAACCTTTGCTTGCATCATAAAGGCTGCATCCAGATACTATTGAAAAAACCTACACACTAAATATTCTGGGTTATTTCAACTCAATTTTGGTTAAAATAAGGACAAATCTGACCGCTGGGTTAATTATTTACATTCAATTCATAGGATTTACCATTAAACATTTGGGTTTGTCCATATTTTACCCATTTTAGTTTAACATAACCCAGCATTTCTAGAGTATGAAATATGATTTTTAAATAATGTCAAATATTTAACAAATGAGGTGGCGTGGTGGCTCAGTAGTTAACACTGTAGCCTCACAGCAAGAAAGTCACTGGTTCGAGTCCCAGCTGGGCCAGTTGGCAATTCTGTGTGGAGTTTGTATGTTCTCCCCATGTTGGCGTGGGTTTCCTCCGGGTGCTCCGGTTTCCCCCACAGTCCAAACACATGTAGTGTAATGGGTGTGCGCGTGTGTGTGTGTGTGTGTGTGTGTGTGTGTGTGTGTGTGTGTGTGAGAGAGTGAGTGTGTATGGGTGTTTCCCAGTACTGGGTTGCAGCTGAAAGGGCATCCTTCCTACGTAAATCATATAGTTGGCGGTTCATTCCAGTTTTTGTAAGATAACCCTTTCATGTCTAATGCTTTGCCTTCATTTTTAATAAAAATTTCACCTTTTTTTGGATATATTGTAATAATTATACATCTAATTTGAACTTTTTGGCTTTGATCAGGCAAGAAACCTAAGATCCTTTTTGTCCAAAAACAATTTCAAGCATTTTTCACGGTTTTGTGGGAATACTGAATGAATAAAAGACTCAAAAGACTAGCATTTATTATTTAAAAACTAAACCCCATTGTGACATTTTATCGCATTCTTGCTCAATTTTTCTTTTAAAGGCCACCTAGGTTACCCCTTTTTCCAGATTTAATATAAGTCTTTTGTGTCTCCAGAATGTGTCTGTAAAGTTTCAGCTCAAAACACCCATCAGATTTTTTATTATACCTGTCATAAGTTTCTATTTTGTAGCTTTTAGCATCAGGTAGTGTTTTTGTATACTGCGCCTTTAAGGCTAGTCTTTCACGCCCACTGTTCACACGTGCCTGTCAGCATGCCTTAATCTCCTACCTCGGCTGCGTCAGACAACAGACAGACACGAAGGAAGAAGATCTCACGTAACGTTTGTGAGAAATACTACAGTAAGAACTTTACCAATGAGTATTTGATGCATTTGTTGTGGAGCTGCAACGATGAGTCACACACAATGTTGTTACAAAGTTCACACACACACAGCACAGACACACACACAGCGCGGACACACACACACATACAGACAGTGCACCCGTTTAGCTTTGCACAGTTTTTGCACGCAAATGTGACAGGATACAGGTTAATATCCACTGCTGTATGGATTTCTGTTACGTTAATGTACAAAATAAACCTGATTTAATGCCACAAACCGGGATTGAAGCATCTTCTTTTATAATTGTTGTGACACGCGGCTGTGCTGATAAAGTAAAGCTGAAGTAAATGACTGTAATTTGTTAACATGCACTGTTTTAAAAAATGTTAAGCTTGTAAAACTCACTCTTGATCACATTTGATGATGATTGATGATCCTAGCAAACTGAACAGACCTTTTATTCCCAGTTGCTTTGCGCACGTCCTGTCTTGTTGATATGATTACACAAGTTACTATGGAGACATGTTAATACGCAGCTGTCAATCAATATTGGTGGGCGGGGGGACCGCACTCCTACGTCAAGTTGCGTTCGGTCTCAAAACCGCTCCAATTGGTCCACCGTTTTTATGTTGTTAAATTGAAAAAAAAGGACTGAGTGTGT
The DNA here is from genome assembly GCA_903798205.1 of Danio tinwini. Lineage (NCBI taxonomy): Eukaryota > Metazoa > Chordata > Actinopteri > Cypriniformes > Danionidae > Danio > Danio tinwini. Next base: position 27,453,504 of record CAIGQZ010000379.1, read on the forward strand.
TTATATCACCCCAATATGACGGTCTATACAGTATACCTACACATATGTCTGTCCAAACAGCTTGAAAAGTAGATTTTTCACCATAGGTGCCCTTTAAATAATTTGAACTCAAACTTTTGAATAATTGCATGTCCAAATAGCTAGACGCATTTTGCATGCATAAGTCACCTGTATTGCTCCTGTTTTCTTGTTTCGCAGGCTGAAGGGAGGTTATAGCGCTCTGAATATGGGTTTCCCTCATGAGGCGATGGTGGACATGACAGGTGGGATTACGGAGGTTTTCATGGTGGCGTCTCTGCCTCGGGCACTGGGTTCATTCCTGAGGTCTTTACTGGAGAAAGGAGCTTTGATTAACTGCGCAAACTCACAGGTTTACACACTCTTCATTCATTCATTTGTTTTTCTTCGACTTAGTCTCTGTTTTAAGAGGTCGCCACAGTGGAATGTATGTATGTATGTATGTATGCATGCATGTATGTATGTATGTATGTATGTATGTATGTATGTATGTATGTATGTATGTGCGTGCGCTTGCTGATCTAGGTTTGTATTTGCTTTTTCTTGGATTCGTGTTTGTCTTGTTAGCACTTATAAGCAGTTTAGTATTTGTAGATTTTTGGATTCTTGTTAGCACTTATAAGCAGTTTAGTATTTGTTGTTTTTTGGATTCTTAATTGTTTTTGTTAGCATTCCTACCCTGTTTTGTATTTGCTTTTTGCTTTTTTTTGTCTACTTTCGTCTGGACTCATTCCTAGATTTCGTATCTTGCTTGAAGTTCCTGTGCAAGACTAGGAAACGATTTTGTCAAAATAAATTGCTGCACATGGATTTTTGTGTTTTGTGATTTCTCCATCTCGTGACATAAAATGAAGGTAAACTACAAAACAACCTAGTGCCCTCAAGTGTCCAAAAAAGGGCACTGCAATGTGACATTTGTGGCTAAGAAATAATAATAATTACTGTTTTGGTAAATCCTTAATTTTGAGCCCTGAAAAGTTGTGTAATAACATTGCTCATGCACATTAAGTAAGCTCATACATAACACACACAAAAATTTCAATGAATGAGGAGGCATGTGGACATAATACGTCTAAATCAATAATTTTTTTTAAAAAGCATGTCAAATTTATGCATCTAAAAAAATTTTTTCCATCAAAATTGTGGCTAGTGAAATTGGTGAGTGGCTAGTAATGTTGCAAAACTAATAGCCACAGTGGCCAGTGATCAAAAAAGTTAATGTCAAGCCCTGTTTAGATCACTTCAGTATGACTGTGGACACACTATACCTACACACAGTTCTGTCCAAACAGCTTACAAGAGTTGGTTTAACCTAATTCCTTCATGTTGTACCAACACAAGTCGATTTATTTTTCACAAGTACTGCATTTTTTTTACAGTCTACCATTCCAAATGTCTTCACTTCTGTGGGAATTTATAATTGCAGTGTGGCTGTATTAAATGACATGTTTAGTACATCTGCATTGACCCTAGGTTGAGTTTCCTGCTTTAGGGCACATTAGTTACAGCTCATTGATCAAAACCTGCATGTTTGAACCTGCAACCTTTCAGTTAGCAGTCCAGCTCTTTACCCAGCAGTGTGTGTTGAGTGTAATCTTAAGATTGACAACATAAGCTTCATTTTCCAACTCCTTATCATAGTTCAAAAAGCCCAACATTACATCTTCATACAGTACAAAAATAGACAGCACTTTATCCTTAATAAATTTAAATATCTTCCACCATAAACTTTTTGTATTACAACAATGCCAGCAAATATGAGGTACTGTTTCTGAGTATAATGAACATGCCATCCATGTCTTCAATGAATCTGGTTCTTTCTCGAAATCCAGCGTTTTCTTAAAGGGATAGTTCACCCCAAAATTCAAATGTACTCACTATTTGCTCCATTAAGTGGTTCCAAACAGTTATGAGTTTCTTTATTCTGTTAAACACTCCTAAAGATATTTTGAAGAAAGCTGAAATCCTGTAACCGTAGACTGTATTTCAAAAACAAATACTATGGAAGTCAGTGGTTACAGGTTTCCAGCATTCTTTAAAATATCTTTTGTGTTCAACAGAAGGAAGTCAAGCAGGTTTGGAACAAGTAAATGACGATGGAATTTTTTAGTTTTGGGTGAGCTGTCCCTTTAAGACAGGTGTTTTGTGAAGGCATTCTACTGTCTTGTATGTGTTTGTGTGTGCAGGGTCCCCTTGAGAAGAGTAATGAGTTTGGGATTTTGTTCAGACATGCCTATTCTGTGACAGCTCTGGAGACGGTGAGGAGAAATACCTGCCATAATAGTTCAACATTATTTTTCATTCTCTGTTCTTTGTCAAAGCAGCTCTTGATTTGTAGTTAATGGCAAAATGATTAGCCCTGCTGTAAAATTAGTAATCATTTTCAAATATTTCCCACGTGCCTTTTAATAGAGAGAAGATATCTTTTCCCACACATTTTTTAACATAATATTTGCAATAAATAATTACTAATAACTAGAGCCAGAGCAAATTTTTGCAATTTCTGCACATAATTTTGTAAACTGAAATAAATCTGTGGATTTATGCAAAATAATTTTGGGAGTATAGACTAGTAGCTAGAAATTTAAAACATGAATTAATATTATTCATTCATTCAATTTCTTTTTCGGCTTAGTCCCTTTATTAATCTAGGGTCGCCACAGCGGAATGAACCGCCAACTTATCCAACATCTGTTTTACCCAGCGGATGCCCTTCCAGCTGCAACCCATCACTGGGAAACACCCATACACTCTTTCACACAGATAAACAATTTAGCTTACTCAATTCACATATAGAGCGTGTCTATGGACTTGTGGGGGGAACCGGAGCACCCGGAGGAAACCCACGCCAACATGGGGAGAACATGCAAACTCCTCAAAGAAATGCCAACTTACCTAGCCGAGGCGCGAACCAGCAACCTTCTTGCTGTGAGACGATTGTGCTACCCACTGCGCCACTGTGATGCCCTTGTCTTTAACTTAGTTTCATAAAAGGTGTCTGAATAATTGTCAGTGCTCCACAAGAGGGCACTATCTATCAGCTTAAACAACAGCACTCTGGTTCTGTTTCTCAGTTTTGTCACCTGCAATGTCAAGCTGAATTTGATGTATGTGTGTTTTTCAGGTAAAGAGCACTATTGGTCCAGTTCAGCTGGTGCGGATCAGGAACCCGTGGGGTAAAGCTGAGTGGGAAGGACCCTGGAGTGACAAAAAAGGGTGCGAGGACTGTGTGTTTAGACCCTGTAGTTCATTCATTCATTTTCTTTTTGGCTTAATCGCTTTATTAATTAGGGGTCGCCACAGTGGAATGAACCGCCAACTAATCCAGCATATGTTTTACGCAGCGGATACCCTTCCAGTTGCAACCCAACACTGGGAAACACCCATACACTCATTCACACCTATACATTACGGACAATTTAGCTTATTTAATTCCCCTATAGCGCATATGTTTGGACTGCAGGGGAAACCGGAGCACCCAGAGGAAACCCACGCCAACACGGGGAGAACATGCAAACTCCACACAAAAATGCCAACAGACCCAGCGACCTTCTTACTATGAGGCGATTGTGCTACCCACTGAGCCACTATGATGCCCTAGACCCTGTAGTTTAATACTTAATTATGATTAATACTTTTATCTTTCTATGTATTTAAATGTAAAACATCAGGTGGCATGGTGGCTCAGTGGTTAGCATTGTGGCCTCACAGCAAGAAGGTCGCTGGTTCGAGTCCCGGCTGGGTCAGTTGGCATTATTTACTGTCATCATGGCAAAGATAAAAGAAATCAATGATTGGAAATAAGTTATTAAAACTATTATGTTTAGAAATGTGTTGAAAAATAAAATTAAGAAATTGTGGAAAAATATACAGGAGAGCTTATAATTCAGGAGAGCTAATCAACTGTATACCTGTATCTGTAAATGTGTGTTTTGTGTTCAGGATCGAGTGGCATATGGTGACACCTGAAGAACAGCGACGTGTGCAGAGAGTCCAGCAGGAAGATGGAGAATTCTGGTGAGACAGTTTTCTCTATTCTGATTGGCTCGTTCATATTTTTGTTCTTCTTTGATTGACTGGTGGACCTTTCTGACTATTCCTCTGCATGGATTCTCTCTTTTTAGGATGTCTTTGGCAGATTTCAGACAAAACTTTGAGCTGATGGAGGTTTGTCACCTAAGTGAAGATACGTTAAGTGAAGGTGATGTGAAAAAGCCATGGAAATGTACAACATATCACGGACAGTGGACTCCACTACAGGGTACATGAGCATCCATATTCATTATAGGCCTGTTGCAATAATCAATATATTGACTTATTCTGCAATAAATAACAGAATAACCAAATATAGCCACCAAATAAGTCATTTTTGGTGACGTAGTATACACTCACTGGCCACTTTATTAGGTACACCTGTCCAACTGCTCGTTAACGCTAATTTCTAATCAGCCAACCACATGGCAGCAACTCAATGCATTTAGGTATGTAGACATGGTCAAGCTGATCGAGATGGTCAAAGCGAGCATCAGAATGGGGAAGAAAGGTGATTTAAGTGACTTTGAATGTGGCATGGTTGTTGGTGCCAGACTGGCTGGTCTAAGTATTTCAGAAACTGGGCGCAAATGCCTTGTTGATGCCAGAGGTCAGAGGAGAATGGCCAGTCTGGTTCCAGCTGATAGAAAGGCAACCGTAACTCAAATAACCACTCGTTACAACCTAGGTTTGCAGAAGAGCATCTCTGAACACACAACACGTCCAACCTTGAGGCGGATGGGCTACAGCAGCAGAAAACCACACCGGGTGCCACTCCTGTCAGCTAAGAACAGGAAACTGAGGCTACAATTCACACAGGCTCTCCAGTACCTTGATGAATCTATGCCACGAAGGATTAAGGCAGTTCTAAAGGCAAAAGTGGGTCCAACCCGGAACTAGGAAGGTGTACCTAATAAAGTGGCCAGTGAGTGTATATCACCCATTAGGGCTGCATTATATTAGAAAAAAATTACATTGTTATATTTTGTTGTTCTGTGATTGATATATGAATTAAATTTCGCCAGATGACTTGAATAGCTCTATTTGGAAATAATTCATCATTTTAGATTGATTAAAGTGGGCATTTTAAAGAAGAGTGAGTCATGCATAAAATATAATAATCAAATTAAATGGATAGACAAATACAATAAAGCAAAGATAGAATTTAAATAAACAGTGCTTTAGATTTTGCTTGAGGAGTCTAACTGTATTCTGGCACAGAAATTGAATAAATAATTTTTTGTCATGATAAATTCTCTGAGAGATTTAATATGGTAATGATTACTGCATGTATATGGCAATGCTGATGTGTTTGGTCTTGGTGGAACAGATCTGCTATGCTGCTGCTGCTTTGATTATTATGGCAAATACAGAGACTTGCTACTGGCAGTATATTCGCAGACATGCAGTAACAAGGATTACACTGTTTCTGCAAACATAATATACGTATCCCCCATTGCAGATCTAAACACAGGTGGAGCTGGGGTGGAGGAGGGTCTCCATAAACATGGTTCATATTCTTAGCATTAAACAACACTGAGGCATTTAAAATATTGAGGAGCAACCTCATTGGCTGCTGACATGCAACCATTCACCTGAGCCGTGTAGTTGATGTAGGAGCATATTCACAACAGAACTTTGCATATAAATGACACAGCATAATCTTCATTATTTACATAATTTAATAGAATTAATCTTTATTAAAGCTTAAAATGGTATAGTTCCTTGCGCTTGAATGCTTTAAACTCTTTTGAAATGCTCACAGTCATAGGCCTTAAAGGGATAGTTTGCCCAAAAATGAAACATTACACAAAATTTACTCTCGCTTAAGTGGTTTGAAATCATTATGACATTCATTGTTCTGTTAAACACAAAATAATATATTTTTAATAAAGCTGAAAACCTATAACCATTGACTTCCATATTAGGAAATAAAAATACTATGGAAGTCAATGGTTACAAGTTTCCAACATTCTTTAAAATATCCTCATTTGTGTTCAACAGAAGAAAGAAACTCATAAAGGTTTGAAACGAGTAAAGGGGAGTAAATGATCATTTTTGGGTGAACTATCCCTTTATAAACACATGCATATGACAAACTCACTGTGCTATTATGGTTAAACTCCACAAATCTGACTTAGTTTAATAGAATTAATCTTAATTAAAGCTTAAAATGGTAAAGTTTCTGTGCTTGAATGCTTTAAACCAGTGGTCACCAAACTTGTTCCTGGAGGTCCAGTGTCCTTCAGATTTTAGCTCCAACTCTAATCAAACACACCTGAACAAGCTAATCAAGGTCTTACTAGGTATAATTGAAACACCCAGGCAGGTGTGTTAAAGCAAGTTGGAGCTAAACCCTGCAGGGACACCTGCCCTCCAGGACCATGATTGGTGACCCATGCTTTAAACTCTTTTGGAATTCTCACAGTCACAGGCCTTAAAAGGA
>CAIGQZ010000379.1:27484005-27495686 GCA_903798205.1 Danio tinwini
TTTTGAGGAGATCATTCCACCACTGAGGAATAGTGAATATAAAGGTTTTGGAAAAAAACTATTTCTCAAGAGATGAGATTTTAGATGTTTTTGGGACTTGTAAATATCATTCCACCTCTGATGAACAGTGAAAGTAAAGGTTCTGGAGATAAATATTCCTCAAAAGATGAGATTCTAGATTATTTAGAGACCTGTAAATATTATTTCACCTCTGAGGAACAGTCGACATAAAGGATCTGGAAATACTGTAAATGTTTTTCAAAAGATGACATTTTAGATCAGGTGTGTCCAAACTCAGTCCTGGTGGATCGGTGTCCTGCGTATTTTAGTTCCAACCGCAATTAAACACACCTGAACCAGCTAATCAAGCTCTTTCTATGTATACTTGAAAGCTCCAAGCAGGTGTGTTGAAGGAAGTGGGAGCTAAACTATGCAGGACACCGGCCCTCTAGGACCGAGTTTGGACACCCCTGATTTAGAGACTTTTAAATATCATTTCACCTCTGAGGAACAGTAAAAATAAAGGTTCTAGAAATAAATGTTTCTCAAAAGACAAGTATTGTAAATAATATCATTCCACCTCTGAGGCACAGTGAACAACGATTTAGGAAATAAATGTTCCTCAAAATATGAACTTTTTAGATAATTTAGGCACTTGTAAATATAATTCTACCTCCAAAACAGCAAAGGTAAAGGTTCTGGAAATAAATATTGTTCAAAATGTGAGTTTTAGATGTTTAATAGTTTTGAGGAGATCACTCCACTACTGAGGAATAGTGAATATAAAGGTTTTGGAAAAAAAAATATTTCTCGAGATGAGATTTTAGATGTTTTTGAGACTTGTAAATATCATTCCACCTCTGATGAACAGTGATAGTAAAGGTTCTGGAGATAAATATTCCTCAAAAGATGGATTCTAGATTATTTAGAGACTTGTAAATATAATTTCACCTCTGAGGAACAGTGAAGATAGAGGTTCTGGAAATAAATGTTTATCAAAAGATGACATTTTAGATGATTTAGACGCTTGTAAATATCATTCAGTAAACAGTAAAACAGTGTAAGTAAAGGTTTTAAATAAACATTCATCAGAAGATGAGATTTAAATGCATTAGAGATTTGGAAATATCATTTTACTGCTGAGGAACAGTGAAAGTAAAGGTTCTGGAAATAAAGCCTAATCATTATATCTGATACATCTGAAACTGATTAATTATCAAACACAGTAGCACAGTAGGCTTTATTAGGTTAATCTTCATGACATCATGCTGTTTTAGATGACACAATGCTGCTTCCTGTGATTAATCACCCTCCTGTCTGTTCTGTTATAGAGTATTTTTATTACGTTTGACAAAAACAAGAACCAGGCGCTGGATTATCTAGAAATCTCCCCCGCTCTTTCAGCAGCAGGTGAAAGCTATGACACACACTTACTCACAAGCACACACAAACACACTTACTCACACGCACACTTGCTCACACACACATAATAGTTTTTGTGAATTATAGGGACATTCTATAGATGTATTGGTTTTTCTACCTACATCTAACGTTATTAAAGTAAGCTGTGCATTTTACTTGAGCAATGTCCTCATAAGTCACCTTCTCCCTCTAATTCCTGTCATAAATGTGTCATTATACAAATTAGTGTCCTGATATATCATAAAAACATACACACACACACACACATACAAGTATGAGCAATACTTTACACACCCTGTTCACGCATTCATTGACGCAACAGTTGATTGAACACACATTAGGAGTGAATCTCTCTCTCTTTTCCTCCCACTCGTCAGGTTGTAACACACCCAGCTAACACACAAACCTGTTCATTCATCTGCTGTGTGAGTCTGACAGGAATCTGATCTGTGCTCGTCTGATCTGGTCTAGGCATAAAGGTGGATGAGTTCATCCTGCAGCTGATCGGCCTGCGCTACACAGAGCCAGACATGACCCTCAGTTTCCCAGGATTCCTCTTCCTGCTCATGAAACTGGACTGCATGATGCGTAAGAAAACACAAATCCAAGTCCAATCAAACTGCTTCAAATGGATGTTTTGCTCTTTTTTTTTACATTCATTAATTTTCTTTCGGCTTAGTCACTTATTTATCAGGAGTCGCAACAGTGGAATGAACCGACAACTATTCCAGTATGTGTTTTATGCAGCGGATGCCTTTCCAGCCGCTAAACGTTACTGGGAAACACCCATACACACTTATTCACACAGACAAACATACTTACAATTACAAAAATACATTCATTTTTTTTTCAGCTTATTCCCTTTATTAATCTGGGGTCGCCACAGCGTAATGTGGCCGCTGACGCGCGCCTCTCAAAAAATGTAACCACACGTCGCAATGACGCGTAGCGCAAGTTCTGTGATTGGTCGGCTTGGTAGCGTGGACGAATGTGAGCGGAGGTGAGAGCCACGCGAGCATGATGCAGCGAGAGTTTACAAGTGTGGAGTGGTGTGTTTACCTTATGATTAAAGTTGTTGCACGTCCGCCGATTCCAGCCTCAATATGATTAAGTTTGAGCCACTTGTACATTAAAGAAGCGTTCAGAAAAAACAAAACACCAGCAAGGAAACTCGACACAGAGAAACATACCAGCTAGCGTTTCAGAAGTGTTATTGTAGAGCAACAGAAACAGCGCGCAGAAGTATAAATGTACGGCAACGCGCAAGGCATGCGCAGTTTGTCACGCCGATCACTTGATGTAGAAGCAGAGCCGGAGTGGAACTCCTTTTCAGCCCTGGAGTTTCAAGCCTTAGACCGGTCCACCTCAGTTCACAACTGACTATATTAAAATAGCATCATTTCCAATTCAGTTTCTAATGACACTATCATGTCTTTTTCAAGGAAACAGCTGCTTTAGAACTTCAGATGTTTTTTATAAATATGAGAACATTAAAGGGGAGCTAAATCTCCAACACTATTCTTTAAAACATCACTATGTCCTTTCATGCAATATCTGAATATATATTCTGTGCAAAATTCTTTATAGTCCTATGTAATGGTGGTCACACAAAAAATACAAATAAAATATGTACACCTATATAAGTTACCCAAACAGTATTATATGTCTTAACACTAAAAATGAAATAATAATATACAAATAAATATGTAGTGGTGGTGTTGTAGCGCAATGTGCTGACCACTGAACCACAATGGCACTGTTAAACTGGTGCACTGTTATCTGCAAGACTGTTTTAACCACAGTGTTACTTTCTACTGATGGCTTAATCTTTTTCTTCCCTTTTTAGATTTCTGATCAAGTTATGTCAGATTTATTAATGTAGTAAATCATCTGATTTTTTATTAAGCAGATGTAATATTTATTAATATTAATTATTTGAATTCTTATATTCACTGAGGTGCCGCTGTTTGGGGTCGAATGATAGTTGCGTCATCATTAAGGCTGCATTTTGCTCACGGCAAAATAATGAATTAAAAGAGTGGGGCTATGGTCAAATAAATAAATAAATGAAAAAAGTGCGACTGCTGAGAGTGCAAGCAGGGACACTATTTCTCGTGGTCAAAAAAAACAGACCGGCCCACTGGGAATTTTCCTGGTCCTCCCGATTAGCCAATCTGGGCCTGCGCAGAAGTATAAACCAGGAATTAAAGGTGCTGTATGTAAGTTTTTGACTCTTCTTAAGCATAAAAAATACCATAATATGTGTGCAGATATTTAAGAAACTTGCTTAACTGAAAAACAATGCTGAAGTCAGATATTCTGCTTTAAAAATGTTTTTTCCCTGCCGGAACGCTGTCTATGTTTAGGTAAATTTAACCTGCACAATGCCAGTTTAGCCAATTATAATTCAGCACTCCGGGTTGCCTTGTTGGAATACAGCATATTTCATTCATTCATTCAGAAAGGCTCTGAAAGCATGTGTCCGTGAGCGTAATGGACAGTAGCAGACGTCGAAATGAGACAGATTCAGTTCCACGTGAGGTTATCAATTAGCAAATAATATAAATATTAAGAGTGTAAACATTAGGTGAGCAGGTTACATTGTAACCGCGTGTCCTGACAACACGCTTTGTGACGAGATATGCAGTGATGGGCAATTTGGCCATTTACACCAGATGAAACACGACAGAAATTTAAATACAGCCATTCAGAAGCACAGAATAAGCACTCACTCACGAAACGGTAAGGTTTATAATCTATTTAATACATGCTAACCCTCTTTAACATTATTAAATGTAGATGCTGAATCACTCATATGTGTTTAGTTCTAAAGTTAAATTTTAAACGGTTTATTGTATTTTCAGAATCTGAGGTGAACTATCTGCTGCTGCTTTCAGTATATGGCAATACATGTCATGTAAAATGGAATTCAACCTTACATTGTTAGCATTTAAGCTCTGAATAAAGCAAATGAGGTTCACCTGTGGTGATCACTGTCATAGGTTTCTGTTGTTCAGCTGTGAGAAATAGAAGCTGTTTCTAATACATCAATTCGAGTTGTTGGTTAGGACAAAAACTCCTTTTAATATGGAAAATATTCCCTCTATCGCGTGTCATTGTTTTTATTTAGAACACAGTTTAAATCACTCGCTCCTGTACTCAATCTGGTAACCCGCGTTTGTGTTTGTTTTGATCCAGGAGTGCAATACCTAGTTCAACCACTGGGTGTCAAACTTACATACTGCACCTTTAACTAACGCACTCTGCGCTGGACTTCAGACCATCTTTTAGATGGTCAATGGTGCAGTCTATTTTAGCCCCTAAAAATAGCAACACGCCAACAAATGCGCCTTATCATACGTTTTTAAACAACGTGGTGCAAAACGTGAAAATTAAGGTTACGCTGGTCTGAAAATATCAACAAATCACACCAAACATATCTTGCGCCTTATTCATACCTGTCAACATTGGGATGTGAAAATAAGGGATATGCCCACCATAATAAGGGATTCCCCCGAAGCCCCCCACCCCCTTAAAAATCCCCATATGACTAAATATGTTAATTTGGAGCTGTTTCATTGTAAATTAACAGTTAAAAGGTCAGTAATATGTTTTATTATTATTATTTACAAAAGAAAAAATAAATAGTATACATTAGCAGCAAATACATTAGCAAACAGTTCAGCTTGTTAAAATTAATAGCTATTATAATGAAATAAAATCAAGCTATCAAATCTCATTAGACGTTTCTTCACTGTATAACTGACACATTCTGATTAAAGAGCAACGAATGAATCTCTTTATTTAGATTTTTTTCATTTGATTACATTAAATAACAGTATCACTTTAAAAATGCAACCATCTGACATTATAATGAAAGCATTCGATTGCTTTCCTAACTTTTTATGCTCATTTAGGACGAAATTAGTTGTGTTTGAAAAAACCCCCACCAAGATCGACATCTTTAGATATTATTATTATTATTATTAATTATGTGTATATGTCTGTTTAAACACGCACCCAAAACCCAGACTTACGCTCTGTTTCAAATCACGTGTACAGAATCTGTTTGGGAAACGGCGTTTATTTATAACTATGGAGCGCGTCAGCTAACAGTCACGCACCGCTATATGACTGTTTTGAGGATTGCAGATGAAGAGGAGACGGCACCTGTAATAAAAGAAAAGGAAATCCCACCATTTTTATATTTATTTCAACGTGTTTTCATGCCTTTCCGCTTGTTAAGTGTGACGTCACGCCAAGGAGCTTCCGGGTCCAAGCGCTCTATGAAACTGAATGAGGAGACTCATCAAATGCTAATAATAAACGTTTACAAAGCGATGCAATACTTTAGAAAATCACGCTTGCAATATATATGTCCATGCCTAATATCTGATGGCCAGAACGTGATAATTTTTTCATAAATTGTTAACATTTTGGTATTAGTGATGCAGCAAGCCCAGTGATTGTTGTGTACACTATGACTTTATAAAAAATTCACTTTAATGTGTGATATGAATAAAAAGTTATCATAAACGAATATTTTGTCAATTCAAATGAGTGGTGGCTTGGACCTGGAAACAGTATTACATATGTCACCAACAATTCACCACTTAACAAGCGGATACAAAGTGAAAGCACAGAACAGACTCACATTTAAGAGCAAAGGGCGGCCCCTGGTGGTTTGGCGTTATGGGTTGCGTATAGGGAGGGTCGGCTCATTAATGTTTATTGCCACCCTTCAGAGAAAGACTGAAAATACTGGAGAAAACCTTTACAGGATGATAGCGGGATAGAACTGTATGGAATCAATATGGAAACATGTAATTCCCAATGGCAAACTACAGGCTTACACCAATGGAGACTATTTGCCTGGAAGAACATCATTCGTTTCTTTATAACTCCTGCACAAAAAAGCCACGATAAAGTGAGAACAGGGTGTTGGAGGCCTTGTGGTTCGAGACTGGCTATTCATCATCATATATTCTGGGCATGTCCAATTTTACACCGGTTTTGGAATGATATACACAAGACATTGGAGGCCATATTAAAGATTAAGATTCAATTTTCGGTTCTATACTTGGGAGTTTTGGAGTTGCATGAGGCTAGAGCAGGGATGGGCAAGGTTGATCCTGGAGGGCCGGTGTCTCTGCATAGGTTTGCTTCAACACTAATCAAATACACCTGCCTATAGCTTTCTAGTGATCTTGAAGACACTGTTTAGTGTGTTCAGGTGTGTTTGATTAGTGTTGGAGCAAAACTCTGCAGGGACACCGGCCCTCCAGGATCAACTTTGCCCATCCCTGGGCTAGAGTATTTATGGAGAATATTTCCGGTCGCTGCCAGGAAGGCTATTATATGTAAATGGCTTGTGCTTACCCCTCCCACTTTACAAGAATGGAAAGCAGTTGTTGTAGAAATCTGGAAGATGGAAACTTTTACTTTCTCTCTAAAACTAAAAAAACAGAAAGGGGCTATTCTATGGAGCAAGTGGAAAGAATTTTTGGACTCTGATATTAATCAGTGTATGTATGTATGCACACGTGTATGTGTATACAGTAGAGATGCCACAATTGTCAATACAATATTGAACCGTTCGGTACGACATCCACCATTCAATACGCACCTGTGAATTGTGTTTTTTCCGGTTTTACGTTTAAATAATTTATGTGCTTTTTATTTCTCTCCAAGTAGACTGTGTGTGCCTGTAATGCCGAGTTCAGACTGCATGATTTTCAAAGTTGTCGTGTCACGGATGTTTTCACACTGCATGACTATCTGGGCTAGTGTTCTGTCTTGCGATGTGTTTACGCTGTAGGATGGATCGGCGACAGGAGAGTTCATACTGCATGACTTTAAAATAGGAAGAATCACAGACAACTTTGTCCAAACTATGTCTTTCAGCCAAACAAATGCGAGAAGTGACATGTAAACAATGCGAGGTCACGTAATATAGATCACGTAATATATCTTTCGCTGTTAACTCCATAATAGAAAAAGAAGACATAGCTTTAGAAACTTGTGTTGCTCACCTGGCTTTTGAAGAGAATTAACAATCTCTCCTCAATTTTTTTTTACTTTTCTGTCTTGACTGTGATATTGATCAGATGACACGTCAAACAGACACAGTGCTTGTGCCAATTTTACACAGTTTTTCCTCCATTTCTTGGGTCCAAATCAACTGAAAATGAGCTTCTCCACCAGCCTCCCGCTGGCCTGCAGGTAACCACACTAGTGAATGCTGCTCTCTCATTGGCTGTAGGTAATCGCGAATGTTATTTTCATTCAGAACACATTCACACTGCATGATTTGCATCGTCGACAGCTCCAGATATTTAGCATGCCAAATATCTCACGGGCATCGGCGACTCATCTGCGATTCTCTTATAACGCGTCCTTGATAGTTCATACTGTGTGATTGTCACTCGCGCACATGAGCATCGATTTGCTTGTGTTTTCAGGCATTTGTAGGCGATTTCTCAAAACCTGTCGGCGAGTCAAAATCAGGGCTAAAATCATACAGTCTGAACTTGCCATTAGTCTACGAGCTGAGATGAGGAAACTCCTTCCCGAGAGTAAATATTCAATCACTATGCTCTAAAGTTAAGGGGCGCTCCACCATCCTTCCACACTTTAACATGGCAGGGGCAGTGAAGTGAGGAAGCGCCGGTGTCTTTCAAATCCGCTGTGTGGGAACATTTCGGTTACACATAGACTAATCGAACGGAAACACTTCCAACATGACTGCAGATCTGCGGCGCCATCACCCAGCAATATTACTGTCTGAAGGCAGAATAGCAGAGAAGGTAATCAAGTCCTTCATAAAACAACAATCCCTCGCTGAATCCTTCCAGCAAACATACCCTACTGGTAGTGGTGGGCAAAGCAAGGCTTCATGAAACACTGAAATAGTTGAAGCAAATGTGTCGAAGCTTCGAAACGTTTTGAAACCTCACTCTACGGTGACACCTAGTGGTCATTTTTTAATGTATTGCATTGGAACAGTGTCAGCAAAGAACAGTTGAGCAAATTGAGGTAATAAAGTCCACTTCGTGGGATTGAACATTCAAGTAATTTAGTGGAGCGGTTAGGGTTCTTGACTACCATACAGGGATAGTGGGTTCGAATCCAGGCTGATACAGCTATTTTGAAACGCTTTAATATCAGTTTGAATTGCTCTTTTCTTGTATTGTTTTGTTTCAACATTGGTCTGACATCAGAATAAACATGTTGTGAATAAATATGTCTTGTTTTGGTCATAAAACAGGGTTGTTGCTAGATCAGAGACGATTGTGGCCAGAAGTTAACAAGAATTATTTATATTATTTATTAAATTTCCCATTTATTGTATTTTATTAATGTCTACCCAAAACCTAAACCCAACCATTACAGTACTGTAAAAATATTAATTATTGTTTTACAGTGTTACAAAAATGATGCTAAATTGATGGCGTATCAGCAGCTGTATCCTATCTAGACTACACCATAAAACAGTAACATGATTAAAATACATAAAATCATGCATTTCGGAGTGTTTGTACAGGTCAGGATTCGAACCCAAAAGTCATTTGAAGTACAGTAACAACGTGCACACCCGCGGTCCACTAGACTATCTGAGACAGAAATCATTTCTAACCCTGTCAGTCAAATGCACATTCGTCAGGTCTCGAAACGCTTCTGAATTGATCGATGCTTTGAATCGCTTTAGTCACGTGACCAGGTGTTTCAAAACATTTTAGTCACGTGACCTGGATGTTGCTTCGGTGCAGTGATTTAAAACACTTGCGCTTCGGGATCTCGACACTGTTTTGAAACGTCAGTTTCACGTCAGCTATCCCTACCAACTGGTTCCGAAAGACACATAAAAATAACAAAGGCATATTTAGTTTAATTAAGATGGTTTATTTATATTTACTGAAGTACAAATATGTTTATTTGAAATGGTCAATTTATGTTTATTAACTTCACATGCATGTTTATTTTTAAAACGGAGGAATTTATGTGTTGCCTAGTTTGTACATGGGCTACCAGCAGCTGTGAGATTTCAGTGTTCATTTTCTTATTATACAATACTCTACAATAGGAACTAGTGTACCTTTCTTGTCTTTGAAGTACAATTAAGGAGTATTGCAATAAATCATTTATATTTTTTCTCTTACTTACTGTTCCTATTGCCTAAGCATAGAAAAACAAACAAAAAAAACAATTGTGTTAAGCCATCAGAACTGAACCGAAAACCGTGTAAAAAAAATCGAGGTATGTATTGAACCGTAAGCTAACTGTATTGTTGCATCCCTAGTAAACAGTATTGTATGTAACCATGCGAGACCACTCTTACAATGTTCTTTACCCTGCTGTTTTTGTTCAATATTTATATTTTATATTTCTTATTTTTTCTTTTTTTTCTCCTCCTTAAATGGTATTGTAAACTCTCGGATATTGTATGTAACAGTATTATATTCTGAAATGAAAAATTAAAAGGAAAAAAATAAAAAAAGAACTGTAAAATACAGGAGAATCGTGCCGGGTGTATGATAGGGCCCTTAGTATACAGGAGTAAAACTATCATTTTAAATGGATTACATACATGCCAACATTTGTCTCTGAAAATTGGGGAGGGGGGTTGGCAATCAGATGGTGAGCAGAGCAACCTTGAGGGGTGCCGGGCCGTTCAGCGATCCAGGGGTGCGTCAGCTTCAATGCACTGCACTGTGGATCCGTCGGCGCCGCTTCAGTGGCAATGATCGCTGCAGAAGTTGGGACTTTCTCAACTTTTCAAGTGCCAATGGAAGCGCCAGCTAATCAGATCGCTGTTTGCAAATACACCAGTTTAGACAGTGGCCTATTGCTGACTAATTTCATTGGCTGACGCTGCTATGACGATCGGTGAGCAGAGCAACCTTAAGGGGTGCCAGGTCTGTCTGCGATCCAGGGGTGCGTCAGCTTCAATGCACTGCACTGTGGATCCGTCGGCGCCGCTTCAGTGGCGTTGATCACTGCAGAAGTTGGGACTTTCTCAACTTTTCAAGTGCTAACAGAAGCAATCAGATGGTGAGCAGAGCAACCTTGAGGGGTGCCAGGTCTGTCGGCAATCCAGGGGTGCGTCAGCTTTAACGCACTGCACTGTGCATCCGTCGGCGCCTCTTCAGTGGCATGATCGCTGCAGAAGTTGGGACTTTCTCAACTTTTCAAGTGCCAACGGAAGCGCCAGCTAATCAGATCGCTGTATGCAAATACACCAGTTCAGACAGTGGCCTATTGCTGACTAATTTCATTGGCTGACGCTGCTATGACGATCGCGTCAGCCCCAACTTCAGACACTCCCTCTGTCAAGTGTTGATGCTGAAGCCCCATGTGAATGGGGTGTTGTACCAATCACCTGAGGACTAGGGGAAGGGGTTGAAACAGTGTTGCCAGACATACGATAATTATCATATTTTTAAGATAATTTCAACCTCTGTACGATCAATAATGCAAAAAATCCTATAATGTACGATAATTTCAGATTTTTATGGCATTTAAAATGAGTTTCATTGTAATCTTTGGGTTTCTTATTGATCTAGCTGCATCTTGTGTCTGCTGTCTGTGAGGAGAAGGTGGAGTTAGACACGTTTTTTATTCAATGACTGTAGTTTCTATTTCATCTAACGTTACATCTTCTCAGCCAATCAACGTGGAGAAAGACTCTCTCTCATGAGTTAACATTCCTGCTCTGCGTGGCCGTGCTTAAGTCAGTCGTTTTCAAGTTGAAGTCGGTCAAGTTTTAAATAGTAGTGCTGAAAAGGAAGGTGAGAAGAACAGGGGAGTTTGCCCTTGATGTTCTAGTTTTTCCCCATTCAAATGCATCATGCGAACATGTTTTTCCAAAGTTAATCTCATCAAAACAAAGCCACGAGATCGGCTCATTACAGATCCTCTGGATGGGCTCGTGCACACCCTCAGACTAGTGTGTTAAAAATTCGGGAGAATGCACTGCTTTCAAGCCAACCAGCACTATTGTTGCGCTCCATGTAGGCATTCAATTTGTAAAATAAATCCCTCAACGTCTGGCAACACACACAGGTATTCAATGACAGAGACTTAGAGGTGGAGTTTGAACCTGTTTGTGGTAATTTGCATGTTGTGTCAAAATGCTATTTGTCTAGATAATAGCTGTATACTCTTCGTTTGACTCGTGTACGATAATTTTCCTCCAAATACGATATTCTGGTACGATACTTTCACATTTCCAATCTGGCAACACTATGTTGAAATTCCAG
>CAIGQZ010000379.1:27515686-27528048 GCA_903798205.1 Danio tinwini
ATATATATATATATATATATATATATATATAAATTTTTTTTACATTTAATCTAATTAAATGTAAATAAAATGACATATTTTTTTATAAAATGCTGTTAATAGAAAATAATAGAAGGCACGACAAATGTGTAATATATAAATTCGTTAATAAATAAAAGTTTAAATGAGCATTTCATACAAACATTTTAGAGAAGACATTTTAGTCAGACTGATGGGCCTTTAAAATTCATCGGAGAAAGAATTAGGCCCTGAAGTGAATACGGTTGAGAACCCCTGTTCTAAGATATTATAAATTATCGAGGGATTTAAAACACAAGTAAAACAGTTAATATCCCTAAAACTAAAACTCTACATACAGCCTATGCATTTCCGGTTTATATTTTAAACATCAGCTTTTCAGGCTTTTCCATTACTCACGCAAAAAAATCCACATCTTCCAATCTAAAAATACCACCTTCCTGCAGATCCACCCAATCAGCCAGGTCGTGGGCGGAGCCAAGATCGAATAACTTCTGAATAAGTAAAGCATGCTTTTAAATATTCATGAGTTTCCCGGGCCTACCTCCTCGGTGGGAGCGGCGCAGTTCTCCTACTCCATTTTTGTGAGACGGGTGTAGGAGCGCACTCTCGGCGGGGAGACTGTCAGTCCACGCAGCGGATACTGCACACCGAGCGACAAAGGCGAGCACCGGAGCCCGTTTTCTTTTCGTTTCTGCGTTAGGAAGAGTTAAAAATTTCAGCCCTTTGGGTTTTGACATGGTAGATTATCACGCCGTTAATAATCAAGGCCAGTATTCAGCGGGCGGGCCACCGACCTACATGGAGCAAGAGAACGACTGGGACCGGGACCTGCTGCTGGACCCGGCCTGGGAGAAGCAGCAGAGGAAGGTAAGAGGCCTCATTTGGAGACTATTCCCGCTTTAGTGACGACTGCGGCATTCTTTTATGTCTGGGATTATTTTAGAACGCCGGCGCGCTTCGAATGTTACAATGTTTCGCGGGTTTCGAACGTTACGGTGTTACAATGTTTCAGTCGTGCGCGCGTGAGAGAGAGAGAGAGAGAGAGAGAGAGAGATACATTGTAACGGTTGAACCTGTTTTACTAGAGCAAGTTTCATTTGCCTTCTGTTTTTCTCCCTTCTCTCTCTGTTCTTTCTCAAAGACTCCTGGTTACAGCCAGACATCCGGATTTAAAATGGCAGTAGCGGTAGATATCACAGCACAGGAGCTTAAAATAGCTGCTAAAATGTGTTTCTGGAGTTTATCTGCTATTCTGGAATGGAAAGATTAACTTGAACGTGGAGGGAAATAAACACTGTTTTAGTTTTAGTCCGCTCTGTGGTGTTTTATCGTTGGATTGATGTGTGTGTGTGTGTGTGCGCGTGTGCGTGCGTTGGATAATAGTATTGAGGAATGCACTGGGGTTGTTGGATTGACGTTTTTGGGTGTGTGTCGTTTGGGGCAAAGACAGGCTTGACTGATTTGCATTTTTTTTGGTGTGACAGAGAGTTTGAGAAAGGAGGGTCAAAGTTTGATTGAGTAATTAATATTTAACTCCCCGAAATCCCTTCTGCAAACACACACACTCACTCTCACACAGTCAAATATATCACATATATGTGGACAAAGTCATTGGCCTTCAGACCCCAGAGGTGTGACAGACCCATAAACGGGACACTCACTGGAGAAAGTCAAATGGAGGAGGAGATTGGCTGAATTCTTGAGCACTCCTCCTGTTTTTTCCACTTGTTTTGTCACACGTGTGTTGCCAGATATCTATAATTGTGCCTATCAAATAAATCACAATTATAAACCCCTTGTGAATTCTGTCATTTTCTAAATCTAGTAAAATCACTATTATTTAAAAAAAAAAAAAAAAAAAATATATATATATATATATATATATATATATATATATATATATTTGAAATCTTTTTTACTTTAAGGTATGCATAAAATATCCATACTACCTGCCCTATGTTGGTAAAATGTCACATCTGCCTCCCTGACAGTATTATACTGTAAACAGCACAAAAACTCAAGGTTGTGACTCAAAGTTTATTAGCCAATCAGTAACGCCCACTGCCTTCGAGCTATCTGATTGGAGGGAGTCATTTAGGAGGGTGGAGTTTTTTTTGCTTGGGGGATGGGGTTGCCTAATTGTTATGTTTGCTATTGCATACTAACATTCTGCTCTTGCTCCACTGTAAAACGAAGGTTGCAGGAGTAAGCTTTACTACCTTAAAATTTCATGTTGTTCAATGTGCTACATTTCCTCCTACAAGTTTGTGGCATCCACTATGTAGTATGCATTATAGATAACACTACAGTTCACTTCTGTGCAAAAAAATGGGAGAATCATGCATTGTTGTAACAGAGGTGTCAAACTCAATTTTTTGAGGGCCGCAACCCTGCAGTTTAGTTTCAGTCGTGCTTCAACGCACCTACCTGTACGTATCAAACAAGTCTAAAGCCGCGGTCACACTGGGCTTTTCTCCTTATAGACTTCCATTAATACGCATGCGAATGCGTCAGACCGGAAAACGCAGGGTCATGCGTCGGAGTTTCGCAGGTTGCTGCGGTGCAAAGTTTAAGCTTGGTGAACTCTGACCTGCGAAATCGCATCACTTGACTGTGTGAGACCAATCCAGGATCAATACATGACCTCTCTGAACAGAAATTTAAAACATGGAGCGATCGCTCGCTTTTTTTTGTCTATTCATCTTGTTTAATCCCGCCCCTTTTCGCAGCGCCGTACGACAGAATTTCGCAAGCTCAAACTCTAGCATGACTTCCACTTAAAGCACTCAATTAGTTTGATCAGGTGTGCTTAATTAGGGTTGGAACTAAACTGTGCAGAGCTGCTGCCCTCAAGGAACTGAGTTTGAGTATGCTATACCTTAACTTGCCCACTAGAAGTAGTAAAAGATATTGAATGCCATGGAAAATATGCATGAATAAATCCAAAGTAGTGCTGCTCATCTAATTATACTGCAATGATTAAGAGTGCCTGTGAATTTTAGACTGCAAAAATAGGCATATAAATGTGTAGCTTGAATGGCAGGATTTAATTTCCTACATAAATACTTGCTGAGCAGTGTTGCGGAAATAATTGCTGTTATCAAACAGGTTTCACTTTCCCTACTATTGGTTCGTCAATAAGACCAATACAAACACACTTCAGCTCTGATTGCTGCTTCTAGTTACTAGGTGTGGGAAAAATATTGATGCACTGTAAAAAAAAAAAAAAAAAAAAATCCTGGTTTCTGTACATTTGTAAGCTGAATCAAATAACCTTATGAGTCCATTGAACTTATATTATGTTAATCTGACTTAAAACAGATTGTGTAACTTATAAAATTAGGTTAGAACATGAATAACATGGTTTGATCAGTTACAATGACTTAAAAACACATGCTGTCACTAATTGATTATATAATTTTTTTACAGTGTACAACATAGTATTGCAGTATTATGTATTAGCCCATATAAACATATCACCAATGTTTTATAATACTGTTTGTTTGGATATTAAAATCAGTTGAAAAAAAATAGATGAAAAACCCAAAATAGCAACAGGAAACATTGAAACAATTTTTGACCATCTCATATAGCCTAATTTAGTTGGAGAAATGCTCTTTTTGTCATTTCATTTGGTATAATTTGTATCTTTATTTTAATGTATTTCTTTGTTGGCCAGTTATCTACAAAATAAACTAAAAGAATGAATATTTTAGATGAAGAGATGTGCAAATAATACTTATTTCATTAACAAGGGAATTATGAATTAAATTCAAGTAGACCTATTATAACATCTAAAATATACACTGCAAAACCCAATAGTCAACTTTATTAAATGAAATGAGTGTCGTTAACTCAATGTACTGAAAGTTAATTGTACTCATCTGAAAAGTTTTGAAAGGTAATGAGTTAATTAAATACCTCATTACTTCATCTTAAATTGAGTAAGTTCACAGTACTCGTATAGATTAGTTTTTTAACTCATTGTTTGTAGCAACCGATTTCCTCAAACGATTTGAGTTGCCTTAACTTACTGAGTTTTACAATGCTCATTTGGTTTGAGTTCTCTTCATTTATTGGGTTTCTGTGCTCAAATTGCTTCGTTTACTCAAATGGATTAAGTTCACAGTACTCATTAAGATTAGTTTTTGAACTTAAATGGTTTTGGCAATCGGTTTGCTCAAATGGTTTGAGTTACTTAAACTTTTTGGGTTTTACAGCGTAGTATTCCTGATCATGATACTTCAGCTGGACGCTATGACGACAACCCTACTAGTTACCAAAAAACATTGAGTTGATGAAAAATCCTCAGAGTATGTGCACATCCAACAAGTGTGCAAGAAACTTCAACAAATGTCCCTTCGACTTGCGTTGGTCATTAAATGATGTTGTAGCTCTGGAATTTCTATTGCATGAATATTACACGCAGACCGAAGTTCACTTGTGATTACCAAACCAATGCATCTCTTCTAAAACTCCACGCCGAGTTTCATTAGAGTCTCCATGCACTGTTGCCTATTCCGCTTGACCGAAACAAGGAGTGTGGAATTATACCGATGTCATTGCCTTATCCGTGACAGACATGAAATTACACCCCAACAAATGCCAAACGCCCTGCGACCGGCTACGACTTGCCTTTCTCCGCTCCACCCCAAGTGTCTGAAAGGTCATTGAAGTGTTTCAGTCTCCCTTTGAGCAGGCTTGTTTGGGCAGATATGAATTCAAATAAGAGGCAGTGATTTTGAACAGGCTTTGTTCTTGGTTTGTAGATAAGCACATTTCAATCCGGCAGCGTTTGATAAGAGAGACGACTGTGAACCTCCTACCCTTGTGCACTGAGGTTATTTTGGTGTTTTTTTCATTGACATTGAAAACATATTATTAAGATTTGAAGATCGTGACTTTTAGTGTAGATGGTGAAGTTGCTGTTTATTTATGGTTCCAACAGTTTATCGTGATTTGTATGTAGTTTCTTAGAGTTGCTGGTAGACTTTCTAGGTCTGTGCCCCATCAAACACTTCCAGATGTTTATGATGAGCGTAATTGTCAGGGGTATATTATAAACAGATGATTGTGCTGGCTTTGCTTTCTGATTGGAGAAACCGCATTCTAATCCACCAAATTATTCCGTCGCTTAGCAACAGTAAACAGAATTGCTACTTTTATCGCAATGTGTGTATCTGCAATAGTCACATTGCAGGATTAGATGAATTATTAAATATTATTTTTAAAGGATTCATACAGAGCATATTTTTTATTCATTCATTCATTTTTCTTTTTGGCTTTGTCCCTTTATTCAACTGGGGTCGCCACATCGGAATGAACCGTTAACTAATACAGCATAAGTTTTACACAGCGGATGCCCTTCCAGCTGCAACCCATCACTGGGAAACACACACTCATTTTCACACACATACACACTTATACACTACGGTCAATTTTAGCATACCCAATTCACCTTTATAGCATGTCTTTGGACTTGTGGGGGAAACCGGAGCACTCTGAGGAATCCCATGCGAACACGAGGAGAACATGCAAACTCCACACAGAAACGCCAACTGACACAGCCAACGCTTGAACCAGCAACCTTCTTGCTGTGAGGTAAACGTGCCAACGTGTCGCCCTGACCATATTATTTTACATTTAATAGTTAAATTTCTGTACTTGAATACTGTTAGACTCCCCTCAAAAACATAAAGCACTGTTTATTTATTTATAAATGCCTGTCATTTATTATAATTTATGCAGATGCACTGTATAGATCATCCCAGTCCATCTAAACTAGGGAAATCTTTCTAAATAGAGCTTTTCAGGTCACAATATTTATATCGTAGCAAAGCAAAATATCGCAATTTCGGATTTTTCCAATATGGTGCTTCACTATTTTATATCATTAAGTAACTTGGAGTTTTTATTAAGTTTTAACTACATTTTGCTTTAATGATAATTTTAAATAAGTAAAATTTTAGGTCAGTTTTTTTTATTATTATTATTATTATTATTCAAGATGCATAGACTAAAAATATCTGTTAATTACGTTTCTGAATAGCATTATAGGACGTAGATCTCTGCTCTGTAGTATGGTGGCCAGGAAGTGCAAAACAACATTTTTTTATTTATTTATTTATTTATTTATTTATTTTTAATTAGAATATGCAAAAAGGTACACACATTGGGATCATACAAAATAAAACATAAAAAACAACAATGAAAAACAAAACAACAACAACAACAATACAGTCAGGTACTGGCAGGTGCGTGCGTGCGTGCGTGCGTGCGTGTGTGTGTGTGTGTGTGTGTGCGTGTGCATGTAAAGGTAACATGTTGGACAGGTCAGAGTACATGCATAAGGGTCAATAAACAAAACAACAAAGCAAATAAGCAAAACAACATTTTAAAGTGTGAAACACTTTTACAAAACTCGAGACAGATTTACATTTTGGAAAACATTTTTACTTATCATAATACACAATAACATAGGAAAAAGCTATTTTACCAAGGACGAAACAAATTTACATTTTAGAAAAAAAATAACAAGCCACAAAACACTTACTTATTTGTTTCGGGACTGGTTAAAGTGTTTTGTGGCTTGTTAATTTTTTTCTAAAATGTATATTTGTTTTGTCCTTGGTGAAATAGCTTTTTCCTATGTAATTGTGTGTTATGATAAGTAAAAATGTTTTCCAAAATGTAAATCTGTCTCGAGTTTTGTAAAAGTTTCACACTATGTGATGTTGTTTTGCACTTCCCGGCCACCGTACTGTTGACTTTTGATGTTGAAATTTAAACTCTGCACAGACCTCTTTTGTTAATTTTAGTAGTTATAAATACAATATACTGTATAAGAAATCATGTGAATACAGGAATAAGTCAATAAATGGTATAAAATAACAGAGTGTATTGGCAGTTTCTTACCAACTTGTTGTACTACAATTTGCAAAACTAATCAAGACAATATATCACTTCAAACTATTAAAAATGTCAATTAAAAAAATTCCTTTTTTTTTTTTTTTTTTTTTTTTTTTTTAGAAAATATGTTGGAGGACAGATCAAAGTTCCATAATGCAAAATATGGAAAACAGCTAATTACGGTGTACTCCTATTAAGCTATTTAACCTGTGCCTTTGTGTGTTTCACCCCCATTTCCTGGCTTGAGAAGTGTGAGTGCTCCATACCGTGCTTGATTTGGTTGGCCGGCCCTGGCTCTTGGAGGAGGTGTGCCAGAGCGCGGTTCGGTTGGGCTTTGGCATCGTACGCTTGTAGTGTGTGCGAAGCTCTCCTGAAAGCAAA
This sequence comes from Danio tinwini, assembly GCA_903798205.1. Classification (NCBI taxonomy): domain Eukaryota; kingdom Metazoa; phylum Chordata; class Actinopteri; order Cypriniformes; family Danionidae; genus Danio; species Danio tinwini. The sequence continues at coordinate 27,522,998 of CAIGQZ010000379.1, forward strand.
ACTAATGACCTGACGTAACTTTTAAGGGACTGTTTCATATGGATTTATTAAGCATTCTTACTCTTCAATGAACTCGAACTGTCATAGTTTATTAAAGAGGCAAACCCCCACTGCAAGACAGCTGCACGTCAGCAAACCTCTTAACCTGCAGCATAAAGGCTTTTATGATAATTTATGAGCGTCAAAAGTTGACTTCAAATAATACAAAACAATATAACTAAAGCAATGTCCACTGTGCTGAGTGGGAGCACTTCTGTTAAACTGAACAGTCGCATCATTAATGATGTAAGCGCGCTCCGGCTTGGAAGGTAAAATGCAGTGTGAGTGCAGGCCGTTGGAGAGTGGAGGGGGCGCAAGCGGGCTTTGGCACGGTTTAATGCAACCGTACCTAGCGAGTACACCGTTAATGTCCTTTTTTATTTATTTTTTTTTTACAGAATTTACAATTTAAATGTTTTTTAGTAAATAAAAATGACTTATACTAGTGTAAACTACATGATATATAATAAACATTTATCATTTTATTTCAGCCAGTTGCTTATATTATTTAAATTACATTTATTTGAGCATGAAATCTAAATAATTGTAGTTCTAAGTTTTTCATTTTGGTCACCTACAATAGAATAATAAAGCACTCAAGCCTTTGTGTATATTAGGGATATATTTTTTTCCCCACACTTAAGAATCTCGAGGGTACAGGATTTAGACCTTTTTTGCATGTTAACGATTCAGTACTGCATGTCCTCAAGTGTCTTATTGCTTTACAGCACTGTTAGAGGTCACAAAATAAGGATTCCAGAAAGCCAATAACAGGCCAAATAAAAAGCCTTGAGTCCTGAGGACTTGTTGTTTGTGGATTCGGTGCGAGTTTGGCTCTGTATAAAGGTCTCGCTCTCCATCTTTTATGTCTGTTTACAGTGAAATGAACACGGCATCGAGTGAAATCCAATCACATGCTTCTAGAATGAACATTGACTGGACTGTAGACTAAACTAGACACTCGCTACCGATCCCGAGTCTCGTTCCTCTATTAAACAGTGGGATTCATTCTGAAAAGTTCAGCACATTGGCTGCTCTCCAAACACCTAGTGAGCTGCTGCACTGTCTGCTGCCTAAATAGGCAGTTGTCTTCTCAGGCAGCGTTTTAATGGAAAGGTAACCTCATAAGTGACTCATTTTGGAGTGCTTTACTAATGGAGATGCTTTATAAGTGACTCATTTTAAATGGTTAATTCGTGTTTCTTTTACAAATATGGTAAAGTAAAAAAAACTTGTAAATTCAAGTGCATTTAAAAGTTTTTATTTCAAAGCAAGTTCATTAAAATGCTCAAAATTGACTCAAATTTAATTGTAATGTTGCTTAGGCCATTTTTAGTAAGTGTGCACTTATCGATAGTCTAGTATAAATACAAATATTTGCTACAAAAGTTAGTATTTGTTGCTTAGTTTTGATATTCCATAAAATAGTATTTACATGAAACTATTATTTTATAAGCCTTATTTAATGAATAAACATTAATTTGTGTGACAACATTTGAACAAAAAAGTGGACATTTCATTTAATATTTTTTAATTTTATATAATATCAAGTCACTTACATTTATATGATCAGCAATATGTTATTAAATTATTTTTAAAGTGGAAAAATATGAATGTTTTTAAATGTTTACTATGGTATTATTGCATTTACCACTTTTTAATTATAGTCGATCAACAATTGAGTATGCAATCTGTAACTATAACATAAGAGTGATACTTCATCATTTGCATGTGTTTTAAAGGCATTTCAAGAAGGTGTAAAGCATTCAGGCAGAGTAATGTAAAACATTTGTAACTTTAATGAAGAAAACTTTACTGATTTATTAAAACAAAGAAGACTTTACAGTGTTATTTTACATTACTAAATTTCTATATCTGAATACTGTTTGACTCTCTGGAAAACTGTAAAGAACTGTTTATTTACTTCTTGGCTCTATTGTAATTATTCTTGCAATTTTGTTTTATGTATGATTCACAGCCTTACAAAACCAACCCAATCAGTCTAAATGAATAATTTATCACAAATAGAGCTATTCAAGCCATCATAACACGGCAAAACTCAATATTGCAATGTCAGGTTTATCCAATATCGTGCAGCCCTAGTGTGTGTATGTGTGTATATACACCACCCATCCATCCATCCAAATCTATACATTTTACAAGTTATTTATCAAACGTTGACCTACATTTTTTGTAATTGCTTCCTGTGTATAAAATGACACTAACAATAAGTTTAATGTTCTTTTAAACAATTATAAAAAACCTTAATTATTATATCTAAATTTTATCAAAATTTTTTTATTTGAATTGTTTAAGAGACTGCTCATTATTTTGGAAATTGCCGTCTCCCCGCTCTGGATCAAAATAGTTTTGAACATGTTATGAGGGTTAAATAAGGATAATAAATGCTTTAGAATGGTTCTATAATTCATGCTAACTAATGCACCTTGCGGTAAATGTTTGCTCATCTCATGCATTTCAGTCTCAGTATGAAATAAGTTTAAAAGTAGATGCAGTTCACCAAGTGTGACTACTTGCAAGTTCCATTAGTGTGTGTGTGGTTTATTTATGCTCTGTTTCACCTTTTCAGATTGCTATATTTGGTGTGAGACGGCGTCTTGTGGTATTTCAGTAGCCTCAGCCTCTGTCGTGTGTGTGTGTGTGTGTGTGTGTGTGTGTGTGTGTGTGTGTGTGTGCGCTTCCATGCTCTGCTTGCTGGAGACTTGTCTTTTCTTTTATGCAGACTCACAGATTGTGTCCCAGTGGACAGACCTCCATGTCTTCTAAAGGGAGTTTGAGTTTTTGCATAACCATTGCAGATATACTGTATGTTAAACAGAAAAGCATCAATGCAATTACAAATACACTCTTTTAATTTAGACATCTTGAAGTGAAGAGTTCATTTGTGTAAACTGATTGCTGATGTAATATAGATTTGAATCATGCATTTAGTTCATTAGCAAAAAACTTAATTTATGAATATAAGAATAGAGTTGTTTGTGCTAATTAACTCTTTAGGTGCTGTAGTAATAATATTTTCTAAGTTTGCATTACTCATTTTTTCTATCTTGATTATTATTATTTTTGCCTTTTGGTTTTCTGCCAAAAATAGTAAAGATGTGCAAATATTGAAGATAAATTTGATATGTAATCACATATTTTAATAGAATGTATGTTGTTAGAGAACATTTTTATTTAGGAAATATTTAAAAATGTGTGTTCTGGAGGAATTTTATGATCTATATCACTGATCAAACTGAAACAACTTGACTTTTTATCATTGTTGTTATTTGTGGTATTGTAGGGGATTGTAAATTATATATTGAATGTTTTATGCAAGCATTGCCATGAATTAGGGCTGCACAATATTGGGAAAAAATGGCCATTGCGATATTTTGTTTATCTCAGAATCAGAAAGAGCTTTATTGCCAGGTATGTTCACACATACAAGAAATTTGTTTTGGTGCCAGAGCTTCTACAGTGCAACAGAATTACAGAGACAGGACTAAAAACAGATAATAAATTTATTTAAAAAATAGAAGTAGTGAATGCAAATATACAAATTGACAAGTGTATCTACAGCTATATTACTATATACAATGCTATATGTGCAGCTGTTATGTGCACATTGGCATGTAAAGTGTGTTGTTAAGTGTATGTGTGTATAAAAAGTGTATAGCAGGTAATGATGTTGGTTCCACAATTATTATCATCAAGTGTTCATGAGATGGATTGCCTGAGGGAAGAAACTGTTTCTGTGTCGGGCTGTTCTGGTGCGCAGTGCTCTGTAGCGTCAACCAGAAGGTAAAAGTTCTAAGAGGCAGTGTGCTGGGTGTGAGGAGTCCAGAGTGATTTTTAGCAGCCCTTCTGCTCGCTCTGGATAAGTACAGTTCTTGGAGAGTAGGGAGGGGTTGTACCAATGATTCGTTCAGCAGTCCGATTTATTCGACGTAGTTTGGAAATAATTCACCAATTACTAGTTTGACTATGGCTGAGATATTATAGGTGAGTGCATGCATGTGCATAAAATATACAAAATTACCCCAAAATACATAATCAACAAACTAAAGCAACAGAAAAATGATAAAAATAAAATAAACAGTGCTTTATGGTTTTGCTTAACTTCTGGTTGACTTCTGTTTATTACTTTCTAAGTTTTATTTTGTTTTATTTTTGCCTGGTTTTATTACCCTTTAACACAACGTTTTTCTTACTTTTTGTCTGGATAACTCCTTTCAGTCAAGCTGTCCTACCTCCCAAATGCGAGCTCTTCCCACCACGAAGCGGGCTGTTTCCTCCGTCTTCCATAAGTAAACACTTTCTTGTGTCGGTCGCTGCCTTGTCGGTCGTATTGCTGGTTTTTGGTGTAGGTGGTCTTAGTTAGGGCTACTTTCCCATCTACTTGCGCCGTTATTGTTTGGTATGCTGGCTAACGCGGTTTTTAAACCTGGCTGTGTATATGCGGCTGTAGGATGTCCGTGTTGATGCTTGTCGTGGGCTTATTGCTTGCTTTGAAATTCAATAATCAAATGTAAAATAACACCGCATGTCATCATTATTACTAAAATTGAAATTCACTTTAAACCTTAGTCACAAGCTTCGAAAACACTATCATCAAAGTAAAAATCTTTTTACACTATTATATGGGTTAAACTTTGCAATCAAATCATGTAGTCTGAACTGTAGTTCCTGGTTAATTTTATTCCCAATCCAACGATTGAAGATCCTGCAACGTGACTATTGCAGAATCGCACTTGCGAAATCGATGCTGAAACAATATATTGTGCATCCCTACCATGAATATAGCCAATCTGCTGGTATTGCCTTAAAACATAAATAAATGAACTATATTCAATAGCCTGCTAAATAATGCAATATTCAGTATGCGATGCATTATTTAAAAGAAATGATAACCCAAATATTTTATATCATTTGAGGGAAATGATGCTATACTTCGCTGCTATACTTCTGAAATATATATATCTATATATCTATATATCTATATATCTATA
>CAIGQZ010000379.1:27528448-27551558 GCA_903798205.1 Danio tinwini
ATATGTATATATATATATATGTATGTCAGATAAATATCACCACCACTTTGCTCCATTGGTATAGTTTTATTAACCTAAAAACTTGTTTACTAGTTTCTTTCTGAACATGACTTGCTCATACACTATTTCAGCATCAAGACTAAAATCATTACAGGTTTTTGGGCAGGAAAACCAGCTCTGCTTGTTTGTAGAGATGCGTGTTGATGTGTAACTACATTTCCTGATGTGCTGAACAGTCTTTCAGAGTGAGAGCTACTGACAGGCACACACATACTCTGGTATTAAATTAAATTACTAGGGCAGCAAAATATAACGCAAAAATATCGTTAGCGTGATAATTAAATTAATTTAATCTTTATTTCTATAGCGCTTTTATAATGGAGATTGTGTCAAAGCAGCTTCACATAGAAGATTATAGTAAATTGAAACCGCATCAGTTCAGTTTTCAGAGTTTAAGTTCAGTTTAGTGTGCTTTTAATAATCACTTCTGAGAGTTCACACACTGTAGAGTAAATCCATCTATGCGCAGCTCTACAGATCCTGAACCAAGCAAGCCAGTGGCGACAGCGGCAAGGAAAACACTTCACCAATTGGTGTGAGTGAAGGATAAAAACCTTGAGAGAAACCAGGCTAGGTTGGGCACGACCATTTCTCCTATGGCCAAACGTCTTGTGCAGAGCTGCAGTCTAGGCGCCGGAAGCTGGAGAACACTGGATGGCGGGGAGACTTGGAGTATAATGCAGTATACAGTATACATACTAGTATATGCAGTATACATATCACAGATGTGTGTGTGGTAAATTACATTTATTTTATGCATTGATTGTTTATCTAAACTTGACCAATCAGATGGGGCCTTGCTGTCTTTAGGCCCACCTCCCTAGTAATTGCTGTTCTGCTATTGGCTGGAGTTTCCCAAAGGTGAGCCCAGAGCTGAAAGTAAACAGTAATGGCCGGAGTCGAGACGAGAGAGGATAATGACAACAGCCAACCAGAGTCAAAATATCTGCGCAGGTTTTGCACATAATGTTTTAAAGATTATGAAACGGTATTTTAAAAAAAATCTTCATTGTGATTAATTAATTAGGTCTGAAATATATATTTTACCTGTTTATTGTAATATAATTTAATAAATAAAAACAAATAAAATTAGCATTTTTCTAGGGAATTATCGTTACTGCAATACTAAACAATATTGCGTATTTTTCCAGTTTAATGCAGCCCTATTGCAAACCATTATGAAAGCGATACTTCTAATTGAAATATGCACATTTTTGGTTGCACAACCCTTTAACAGACTTTAATCTAATGTGTTTTTAGTTGTAGATTAAAAAAAAGTTTTATGTTGTAACTACACATGCAAATGGTGCACAAAAGTTTATTTATTTAAGAAACTGGGAGAATGTTTTAGTGCATGACTTTTGGCCTCAGTTGTTGTAGTATAGGATGTGCATTTCAGTTTAACACCGTTTAATTTCATCTGCATTTAGTGTGAATGTGGTTTAGTCTGCAGAGCATGACTGAACTTGTCACTATATATGTGTTTCACACAGTTATTCTTCAGTGTGCGTGCGTTCAGCTGCACCTCTGCATATGTGAGTTCCTGTAGGGTCGAATGTGTGAATCTGCTCTGATCGTTCAGTATAATGCTATATTCTTCATACCTGGAAGTTAGAACAAAGAGGGCTCAATCAAATCCTGCTGGTTTGTGGTGGTGAAGTGCTTCTGTGTTTCTGCAGCATGAGGGGATGCATGGAAGAGTTTAATTTGCAAATGAATCTAAAGCTGCGGTGGCATTTTTCCGTGCTCACTTGGATCTTTTTTGAGATGTCATGACTGTAGCTTTTCATTTCCATGCTGCAGACTAGGGCTGCACTATATGCTGCAAAATTATGATGTTGTATTGCAGAGGATGAGCTATTGAAAACAAAAAGATACTCTTTTAAATTGCTTATTTATTGAAAACTAGGACAGCACAACATATCGCAGAATTATTGATGTTGTGATAACAGAATATGCAATACACGTATCGCAAATAGACCTGTCATAATAATCAATATATGGACTTATCACATGACCGCAATCATTTTTGGTAATGCGATATATATCGCCTATACATAAAAACCAATTCTAGCGCCATTTTAGCTGATTGTCCAGAATCTGTATCTCTTTTGGAGGTGTCAGAGTCAGTATGGTTAAACACTATTACTATAGTATATTTTAATGTGGGTGTCAGACAGCTGAAAATAGATCTGCTAGCAGATATTGCAGCCTCTGTTACTCTTTACCTTGCACTTTTCTGTTATCATTTATTATTATTTATTTAGGATATGCGTTTTCACATTCTGATTCCAATGCCTCATTATAAAACTGTGAAAATGGCAATATTTAATTAAAATATACTTAAGAATAAAATATGATGTGGTGTTTGGAGGAGTGTGCTTGCATTGTGATGATATTATATTGTCATTCTGGCATTATATGATTCAATTCAATTCATCTTTATTTGTATAGCGCTTATACAATGTAGATTGTGTCAAAGCAGCTTTACATGGAAGTTTATAGTGAATTGGAACAGTGTCAGTTCAGTTTTCAGAGATAAGTTCAGTTTAGCTCAGGTCAGTGTGGGTTAATCACTACTGAGTGGTCTTAAAATGACAATAATAATGTTTATCGCAATAAAATTTGGTGCAATATATCGTACAACAAAAAAATAGATATCGTGACAGGCCTAATCGCAGACGTCTGTGATAAATTACATTTATTTTATGCATTGGTTATCTAAATTTGACCAATCAGATGGGGCCGTGCTATCTTTAGCCCCACCTCCCCAGTAGTTTCTGTTCTGCTATTGGCTGGAGCCCAAAGGTGAACCCAGAGCTGAAAATAAACACTAATAGGCGGTGTTAAGACTAAAATGACAACAGCCAATCCGAGTCAGAATATCTGTGCAGGTTTTCACTCACTCCTAGTGTTTTACAGACTAAATGTTTGCACCCTGACACAGTTTAGTCTGAATTAGATCTGAAAAATATTGTTTACCCATTTATTATTATTATCCTCAATTAACATTAAATACAAACTAGCTAATGAAACTAGCATTTTTCAAGGGAAATGCTACACCATAAGGAATATTGTTATTGCACAGTATCGTATATGGCATATTTTTCCAGTATCATGAAGCTCTACTGTAACAATATAGATGGATAGACATAGTCATAAAAACGGAGTTTGAATTAATGATTATTTCGGATGTTTTTTAATGTGAGCTATAAACAGCTATGTGCCAGCATAGTATTAGATTCAATCTGCAATGAAGGACAGCTGCTTCTCACTCAGGGCTGTTGATGGTAATGAGGGTAAAGTCTAGATTGGATACGCTTCCGGCTGGTAGTGCGATTATGTGCATCAATATAGCAGCTTTTTTTATGACACTGTATAACAGTAATTCATATTTTTACAATACTGTGACGGTTGGGTTTAGCTTTGCGGTGGGGGTAGGCATTAAAAAAATACTATTTATTGGGTAATTTTAATAGATAGCATAAATAATACTCGGTACAACTACTGTTTTTACGTTACTGTGACAGTTTGGTTTAGGGTTGAGGAGGGGTAGATGTTCATAAAATACAATAAAGGGGAATTTTAATAAATATAAATATTTCTCGTTAACTTCCGGCCGCAGCCATATCCGATCTAGCAACAACCGGTAATGAGGAAGATATGGTCACTAGTGGGCGGGGCTTTCTTCTGATGACGCGTACAAAGGGAGAATGTCAATCAAAGTGTTTCTGCAGACTGTTTTCATCATGTGTGATTTATAAAGAATTCAATTAATACATCTTTACCATTAGAAGCTGCTTATAGTCACACACTGCTGCCAAACAACCACTTATAAAAGTGATTTTTGCATAATAGCTCCCCTTTAAGTTGAAAAATCTAAAAGGTGTTATTGGTTTCAGTGGAAAATGAATACCCTAAAGTGATTTCCAGGCATGGAAAAGCAAGGTGTGTGTGTAAAGAGTGTTGTGTTTCTATAGTGAGTGATCTGTTGTTCACTAACAAGGGAAGCAGCCTAGTGTTCGTCCTCTGGGAGATTTGATTCCTCACAGAAACTGAAGCTTAAAATACAGGACTACTTCTTTTTTTTTCCTTCTCATCAGACTTGTTTGTAGACAAAGTGTTTCATAAGATTATTTGGTATCACTTTATTTTGATGGTCCCTTTAACACATGTTGTTGAAGTTATTTTGCATCTACATGTCAACTAATTCTCAATAGATTATAAGTAGACTGTTAGGGTTAGTGTAAGTTGACATGTACTTGCAAAGTTTCTTATAGTCCTTTGAAGGAGCAGTATCAGCAGATATGAAGCAGACAGTCTACTAATACTCAAATGAGAAGTAATTGGCATGTAGTTGCAATGCAGCTTTTAGTCAACAAAATGTGTAATAGAGACCTTCAGAATAAATTCTTACCGATAATTTTAACTTCATCTCCCTACCTGTGTATGTCATGATAAATTCATGTTTTTCAGAAAGTCTGGAAATGAATGAATAAATGTTGGCTAATAAAGCTCAACTCCTCCTGTTGTGCTTTCTTGTGTTCTGCGTGATGTTTCTATGGAAATGAATGATGGTGCTGTTGTTGAATCAGGAATAATGGGATGTTTTGGATTGAGCTGCACATCAGGAACTGATCGGATAAACACTGTTCAAGATATCAGAGATCATACAGTAAATTTTTTTTTGCAGGTGTTCACTTCAGCAGCCTTTGTCAGTTTTGCTAAATAAAATAATCAGCATTAAATGAAATAGAAGAACATTTGTGTGTATTTTTAGTTTAGTTTATGTAAAAATTGGTATAAATAACCCTGTCACAATAATCAATATATGGATTCTTGCACAACACATGGACTTGACCTCAATCATTTTTGGTGATACGATGTATATCGTCCGTACATAACCAATTCTAGCAACATTTTAGCTGATTGGGCAACATCTCTATCTCTATTAGGAGTGTCAGAGTCAGTATGGTTAAAACACTGTAGTAGGCATGGGACGATAACCATTTTCAAGGTGTACCGCGGTTTGGAAAAGTCAAGGTTTTAAAACCGTAAAACTTCTGCTATACCGTTCCGAAGGTATGTGTACTATTTCTATTTATTATTTATTATTTTTTTAAATATACATATATATATATTTTTTTTTTTTCGTATTTTTAGGAAAACAGCATCACCAGCAGAAAAGATATCCAAAGACGCCATTTTAAATTGTCAAGAAATCTGTGTTTTTGAAACAAATGAAGACAGAAGTCAATGATTCATTTGAATTATTTAGCCTGACATGTTTAGCTACTCCAAAATATTTTAAATGTTTCTGAAAATATATTGTGTTCAAATGTGAAAGAAGTTTTTGTTTTTAACCCAGACATTTAAAAAGAATAAATTTAAGAGCAGTAATCGCAATACTGTGAAACCATGATTTTTATCCAAGGTTATCATACCATGAGAATTTTATACAGGTCCATGCCTACACTGTAGTATTTACTATCAATAACTATGACAGCTGAAAATAGATCTGGTAGCAGATATCGCAGCCTCTGTTACTCTTTACCTTGCACTTTTTTGTTAACATTTAGTATTATTTATTTAGCATATGCATTTTTATGCATTTTATTATTTTTTGTGTTTATTGGAAGAGTGCACTTGCATTGTGATGATATTATTATTTTGTCATTCTAGCATTTTATAATGAGTGGCAAAAATGGTCTCAAAATGACAATTTATCACAATATATTTTGGTGCGATTATATCGTACAACAAAAAACAGATATTGTCACAGACCTTGGTTTAGGTCAAGTTATTGTGTGTGTTTAGTTGTTGCTTTAAAATAAGTTGTGCAAAATTACTTTAAAATTATGTAATATTATGAATTATAATTTTAAAGCAATTTGTGCATGCATCATTTATGATATCGAGCATGAATTTTCCTATTTATTTTTATTTCATCCACTTCTCAAGGCATCATATTTCCATTTTTATTTGGATTTTTTTATACTAAGTTAAGAAAAAAAAAAAAAAAAATATATATATATATATATATAATTTTTTTTCTTAACTTAGTATAAAATATATATACTAAATATATATATAACTATTTAATAATAATAATAATAATAAAGAAAATTTTAAAAGAAAGTGTAAATATAGAATATTAATTAAATGGTGCATATAAAATGGTGCATATAAAAGCACTGAAATGCATAGACTTAATTTATTCATTAGAAATGCATCTTTTAAACTATTTAATAAAATAATAACACAAAAGAAAATTTATAAGAAAATTACTTAAATATAGAATGTTTTTTATACAGACTTATTTTAGTTTTTTTTTTTTTGATCAAATTTACAAACTACTTAAACATATTTGGTGACAATTCCACTCATTTTAATACATATAATATATAATACACTGAAACAAATATTAATTTGATTTACAAAATGCTTTTTTAAGTGGTTGTAAACAATTTATATGGGCTGAATTTAAACATAAAATAAAGTTGAACATTACTAAATTTATTAATTTAAATTCAGCCCATAATAGTTTGCAACCATTAAGGCCTACCTTAAAGTACGCATGAAATCAAAGCTAACCATATTGATCCTGCTAGCTCACATTGCTAGATTTTTCAAATCTGAAAATGCTCTTCCTGTTTGTTTTTTTAATTAAATTCTCAGATAATGTCAGTCTGAGGTATTGGTTGGCTAACATGCTTAACCACGCCTCCCAAGCTGTCAGTTTTGACAACAGACAGAAATGGTGAGGAGGAGGAGTCTGTTAGGTTGTAATAACTCTCCCCAAACCCTTTTCCCCCATCTTTCTGAATGAAATGCCTACTTTACTACATCCAATCAGCTTGCAGTAGCAAACACCAGCCACACCCGCTGCTTTCTCATTTAATATTCAGTTTTTAATAGTCACGATACAAAAAAGCTTTCCAGTTCATGTGGACTTTAAGTAAATCCAATGAATCATTTGTTTCAGTGCATAATATAGTATGACCTGCATAAAAATATGACTTTAATATGTCTTAATGTATGTATTTTTTTTTTATTTTCTTTGCGCAAGTAGCTAAATGTAAGACAGCATGTAAACGATGAAGCATGAGGTTAAAATGTGGTCTCTAAAAAAATCTGCTTCCTTCATGCAATTTTTTTTTGGGGAGGCAGAAATGCGACCGCAGCATGTTTTCATGACATCTTTTGGATCCTTCTTGATTTTATGTGCATATAAATGAGCTGCGTTTCAAATTAACATGCTTGATCTCCCACATTCAATGTGTCTTGTGCATGTGTGAGCATCTTCAGTCTTTTCCCTCTGTTTTTCAGGCACTTTCTCTGTCTGTTGGGTGTGTGTATAATGCCCTATGCCGTATAAAAGCTCTTAAGTGCGTAGGCTCAGACAAAACACTGACCCCTAAGAGGATTACAGCCTGCCTTCACCTACTTTACCATCACTACTATATGGCTTTTTTGGTCTATCACAGATGTTTGGATACTTTAATTCCAGCCTTTGTTTTAATCACAGGTTTCTTTACTTCTAACTAATGCTGAAAGATGGGTTGGTTTATAGTGGGTTAGCCATTATAAAAGACTCAAATAATAAAGTGTGTGTGTTTATTGGGTGGTCTGTGGCCCCGAGGGTGTCATAATCTTTTGTTATCTTGTCTTGGTAGTATCGTAAAAGCACTGACGGGTAACTGTTGGCTCAGTTTCTGGTCCACTTGGCTGATTGCTCTGGTCAAGGCTTGTTCATATGCCACAGGAAGAGACTTGATTTGTTAAATAATCAGGCTTGAGTTGGTTCGGTTTTTTTAATGTGAGCTTAAAGACAAATATGGCCTCAGATAAATTTGAAAAAATAAATAAAATTTGTAATTTTTTTTTTACATTTGTACTTTGGTTAAGTTATTTGGTTTATTTTTATTTAAATTTATTTATATACATTTTTTAATTGATGATCACAATAATAAGAGTAATTATTATTATTATTATTATTATTCCTTATTAATGTTAGAATTTATTATTATCATTATTATTATTATTATTATTATTATTTCTGCATTAAATGTAGGAGAAAAAATATTCATTCAAACTGTAATATTATAATAAAATATGAATATTGTCATTAATAATAATAATTAAAAAAATTATAATAATAATAATCTTCAATTTCCTTAATAAAATAAATTAATATATTTAATAATAATAATAGTCTCCAAAATAAAAAAATAATAATAATAAAATAATAATAATATACATGATGATGATGATGGTGATAAAAATAGTATTAATAACAATAAAATACAAACTAATATATTTAGTATAATAATAATAATAATAATAATAATAATAACAACAATCTACATAATAATAATAATAATAATAATAATAATCTACAAAAACATCTACAAAAAATAATAGTGATAGTAAAAATCTACAAAATAAAATACAAGCTATAATAATAGTTTGATATATTTGATATAATAATAATAATTATTATTATAATTATTATTTATTAATGTCATCCTTTATTATTATTATTATTTATTACTTATGAATGTTAATAATTAATTAATTAATTTTTTATTAATGTTATTACCTTATTACTGCAATAATTAGAAAAATTTGCAAAAAAATACAAACTAAATAAGGAAACTTGCTTATTTTTTGTCATTGTTTTTTCAATTGTTATTATTCTGTTGTTATCATAACCATTACATTTTTGCTTATTGTTGTATTTGTATTATTTTTAGTTATTAGAATGGTTATAAAAGTATAGATGCACACAAAAATTAGACTTAAATATATTCTTATCTTAAATCAGTTTTTATTGCCATTGCTGCTTTTGTCATAGTTTATAGTGACTAATATAATTTATTATAACATGTATATTTAAAAAAAAGTTTTGTTTATAGTCTTTAAAAACGTCACTAGAAACTACTGCAAAAGTCCAATTTGTTATGACCTTTTGAATCTGGTCACAGTTCAGTTTGCTTTGATTTCCTGTCTATTTTTATAGACGTGCTGAACATAAAGTGACGTGTTCAGGTCAGATGCAATGGAGAAATAATGCAGTAGTCATTCTGAGGCACACACACAAGTACTTTGTCAGCTGTTTTGAACAAATATGGCTCAGGAAGTCTGTAAAACGCTCACCTTTGACCCCGTGAGACGTGGCGTATGGATCAGTTTAAGGCTGGATGTTGTCAAACACCCGAGAAAAGGGGGAAAAAAAAGAGCTGAAAACGTTCCCTTGTTTTCTCAGTGCTGGAGCAGAACTGATGTGAAACCCACAGATATGGCAGAGTTTGCACTGCAGATGTGCTTTTCTTTTCCCATCGAGATCTCAGAGGCGCTATGAGGAGAGATGTTTTTGTGGACAAATAAGGGATGTAATCTTTTCCACACAATTCTCATGATCAGCCCTTGTTTATAATAGGGATTAATTAATCGTTAATGTTTATAATGCAATCTTCGTTTTAACCTGTATGACAAAATGAGCAAAAGACACTCAACATAGCTGGCTCAGTGGTTAGCGCTGTCATTTCACAGCAAGAAGGTCACTGGTTCGAGTCCCAGCTGGGCCAGTTAGCATTTCTGTGTGGAGTTTGCATGTTCTCCCCGTGTTTGTGTGGGTTTCCTCCGGGTGCTCCGGTTTCCCCCACATTCCAAATACATGCGCTATAGGGGAATTGAATAAACTAAATTGGCCTGTGTGTGTGTGTGTGTGTGTGTGTGTGTGTGTGTGTGTGTGTGTGTACTGGGTTGTGGCTGGAAAGGCATCCGCTCTGTAAAACATATGCCAGAATAGTTGGTGGTTCATTCCGCTGTGGCAACCCCTGATAAATAAGAGCATAAGCCGAAGAAAAATGAATGAATGTGTATTCTCCAATTTATTGCAATATGAATATAATTTCATAGCATGATTTAAATAATTTTACATTGATTGGGAATGCATCTGCATAGAATGTACTAAACAAATTGCAAGCATGAATAATTGCAATAGTAGAAATATAAATGAAATAAACATTATTGAGGTACAGAAATGAAATAATTAAATGTTAAATGACAACTGTATATTATTATTATTTTAATATTATATATCAATTTAATGTAATATAATGCTATTTTATCAACAATTAAAAATACATTAAAATGGATATATTTATGTAATGATCATACAATTTTTTTAAATACTTTTAATAATATAAAAAATCAGACTTGATTAGCTCAGAAAAATATATTTAGAATTATTATTATTATTTTATTATTATTATTATGGTTACATGCCTTTTTAAAAAGTTTATCTATTAGGATGAAACTGTTCTGAGCTGTGATTTCTGGTTAATTATAATCTCAACTCTGACTATTGCAGATCCTGTGATGTAGGCTTGTCAAAAATATTGATATTGGTACTGGAATATTTAAAACGATACGATCTTGCTTTTAGTTGGTGTCAATAGTGGGTTTGCTTTCTCTCAGCAGCAGAGATAGCGAACGAACAAAGTATCGCAGTATTGAATATCAATATTTTTTAAGGTATCGTATCGAAAATTAAAAATTCAAATATCATGACGACACTACTGCCATGTGACTGTTACAGATTCACACATTGCATTATTTTTGCAGAAACTAAAATGTGCAGCCATTATTATTATTATTATTATTATTATTATTATTTAATAGAGCATGAAATGCAACAACCAATATGCAGCTTGTAAATAGTTGTGTTAGATGATGAGCTTAAGTAAGTAGATCAGTGGTCCCCAACCTTTTTATGATCACAGACTGGTCAACAATTTTACAGCGGACCAGGAGGTGGTGGCGGTGGTTTGAAGGTTGCTAGGCGATTATCAACAGTTTTCTCAGAGAATGACAAGCTGACAAAACATTGCTGTCACTCTGAAGTTTTATTTATGGAGAAAATTACAAAGCACTGCATTGTTTGGGTGTTCTGTGTTTCTCTGAGATAATTAATCTACCGAAATGTGTATATTCCATACAAGCTGAAGCTGATCGGTCAGTTCTTGTCACGTGACTCGAGGTGCCCTCACAGCATTCATTCAACTGTGTGCATCTGAAAGGGGCAAGCTGTGCACCTCCATTGGAAATACAAACTTGCTAAAAGACCGCAGTCATTTGCAATCTCCAGCAGTTGATCTTCTTGCACAGGCATGCTGGATTCACCTGATTTGTTGACAAAGGAGTTGTGGATCTATTCCTTGACAGTTCACGGGTCATTCACTGGGCCTTTTCCCCTTAGCAAAGAAACTTTCCAGAGACGTCTGTTTCTTACACATTTTGCTGCTTGTGGGTTACAGAGATGCGGAGAATACGGTCATTTTTCTAAATAAAAGATCGCCCAGACTCCGATTCTAAATAAAACGGAAATAATTAATGATTTCTTGTGCGGCCCAGTACCAATTGATTCACAGTGGTTGAGGACCACTGATGTAGATAATTAGGAAACTTTCATGTTAATTAAAAAAAATAATTCCTAAAACTTCAACTTTGTTTCTGAACATGAGAAATTCACCCAGATCTTGACCTCAGTGGCTTCATAGCTATAAGGGCTGCGGGTCGAACAAAATATGCTGACTTTTTTTTTGCTATAACTGTGCAGAATTTTTTATTAAAACTGCTGATTTATGCTGAATGATTTTGAGAGTATAAGAGCACATAAACTTCAATAACTAAAAGCTTAACTTTAACTTTTACAATGCAAATAAAGTTAGAACCACTTGTTTGGTAAACACCTACAGTAGGTCTCTCGTCTAAGGCATCCAAAAGAAAATATCACTTTACAAATTGTGTTGTACACCAGTCATCTAAACATTCAAGCATTTGCATATTATTCAATGAACATACGCACACTCAGAAGTACACACACACACACACACACACACACACACATACATACATACTGCACATACATACATACATACTGCACATGAGTAAATGAATAGATTTGAATGACAGGTTCAACAGTCAGTGGAAATCTGCACCGTTTTCTTGCTGTTTTTTGTTCTTTGGTTGCAGTTTCCATGTGGGCCTGACTGTGGGCTGCAGGACTGAGCAGTGGAGATTTGAATGAATTCATGTTTTCTCACTTCATCTTTTCCCTTTGCATTTGCTGAACAAGTTTTGCTCAAGCGTTAATGATCCTCAGTAATTGATTTAAAGGATCATCGACATGCAATCCGGAATACATTGTT
The DNA here is from genome assembly GCA_903798205.1 of Danio tinwini. NCBI lineage: Eukaryota > Metazoa > Chordata > Actinopteri > Cypriniformes > Danionidae > Danio > Danio tinwini. Next base: position 27,540,727 of record CAIGQZ010000379.1, read on the forward strand.
AGCATCCCTACACTAAATATATATATAAAAATTGGATCAACATAAATACAAAAACAACGACCTGAAAAATGCACCAGCATTCATTCAAATCTTGTATTTTGCTAATAGTATAAAGTCGCTAACCTTAACCTTCATTTTTACATTTTATTAACACTCAAACTACTTAATGCAGTTACATTACCTGATAAAAGGCAGTCATCAACACAACACTTATAATTACTAGATCTGGCAACACTTTTGGTAACACTAAGGTCACACTTCAGCTGCGCGCTTGTTTTACATTATTGCAATTCTATAAAACATGTCGTTAATAAAAGAAATGCTGCTTATAACTTTTTTATGCATTTGTTTCCTCATTCACTTCCAGATATTGTGATATATTGTAGATGCTTTTCTTGTGATTTATCGCTAATATCATGATATATCAGTGTTTCCTCTAGGATTTTTTCCAGCTGTGGCGGCAGGACTGGTAGACACAGATCTACCAACTACCTATGGCAATAATGGCATTATTTCAATGACAAATGTCATAAGCTCAGTATTGCAAGTCGAGATCGCATTTATGTAATACGAGCATGCTAATCTCTTTGCTTGTTGCACACTCAAGCTTCCACGAACAAAACTTCTTGCACACCCTCAAATAAACTCTGCTCAAGTGTAGATTTACTTGTACACGCTCAAATAAACGCTGCTGAGGTGCGATTTAGTGCGTTTATGTAACAAGTATGTCTCCAACATTTTTTAGATTTGCTAGGAACATTTATAATTGCGTCCAATAGACCTACAGAGCGGCATTAATGCATCCTGAAGTAAAGTGAAACGGCTATAAACTCCAGCAAGATAGTCATTGTATGCAAAGCCATAGGCTATAAAGTATAATTATGGAAACTGTGTTCATCTTAACCGAAAACTATGTTGTGTTTGCTGGCCTCACGCATCACGCACCCGTCAGTCAGTCAGCATGTCACTTTAAAAGGTTAAACAAAAACTGCACAGCACTACTACGATTACAGAATTTTTTGTTATAATTCACTTACCTTTTAATATGTTTTGGTGCGATTATAACCCGCTATTAAAAAAACAACAGTGACTGAATGTTTTTGAATGAGAAGCTGTTATGTAGCTGTGGCAGGATGAATTTTGGTGTGGCGCCCCGCCATGACAGAATGAATGTAGCGGAAACCATGTATATCAATGTCAGGTATATCATGATAATATTGTATCGTGAGTTAACCTGTGATTCTTACACCTAGTATGTATGTGTGTATGTATTCAATTCAGGTTCTCTTTATTTCTCGAGCGCTTTTACCATGTAGATTGTGTCAAGGCAGCTTAACCATGGTTTCCGCTACATTCATTTTTCCATGGCGGGGCGCCACACCAAAATTCATCCCACCACGGCTAAATTACAGGTTCTCATCAAAACATTCAGTGTTTTTTTTTTTAAATAGCGGGTTATAATCGCACCAAAACTTATTAAAAGGTAAGTGAATTATAACAGCGTGAACTTTTCTGTAACTGCAGTAGTGCTGTGCGTTATTTGTTTAACCCTTTATGGTGAAGTCCTGACTGACTAACTGACAGGTGCATGATGCGTGAGGCCAGCAAAAACGACGTAGCTTTCAGTTATGGTGAACCGTTTACATAATTATACTTTATATATAAAGGTCTATGGCTCTGCATACAATGACTTTATCTTGCTGGAGTCATTTCACTTCAGGACGTATTAATGCCGCTCTGTAGGCCTGTTGGAGACATTCATAAATATTCCCAGCAAATCTAATAAATGTTGGAGACATACTCGTTACATAAATGCACAAAATTGTTCTTTAGCAGTGTTTATTTGAGAACGCACAAGAAAATCTGCACTTGACTATCATATTTTTGAGGTGGCGTGTAAGACGTTTTGTGCACGAGCAGAGGAAATTGGTGCGCAAGCAAAGAGCTTCACATGCTTGTATTACATGAATGCGATCTCGACTTGTAATACTGTGTTCACGACATTTGTCATTGAAATAACACCATACGTAGTTGATATATCTGTGTAAAAGACCTGCCACCACAGCTGGAAAAAAGTCTAGAGGAAACACTGTTAACATAAACTCTAGTAAATTAAAACTGTGTCTGTCCAGTTTTCAGAGTTGAAGTTTAGTTCAGTTCAGTGGGGCTTAATTTTTACTGCTGAAAGTCCAAACACTGAAGAGCAAATCCATTGATGTGCAGCTTCACAAGTCCCTTACCATGTAAGCCAGTGGCGAGGAACAAAACTTCACCAATTGACGAAAGTAAAGGGAAAAACACCTCAAGAAAAACCAGGCTCAGTTAGGCATGACAATTTCTCCTCTGGCCAAACTTATTGTGCATAGCTACAGACTAGGGGCCGGGGGCTGGAGAACACTGGACATCATACGAATGAATATTTATCCATTCATTTATCTTTTTGGTAATATCTCTGGAGAAATTTTGATTCTAATTGGCTGTTGTCATTATCCTCTCTTGTCTCCCGGCATTTAGTATTAGGGGATAAAGCTGGTGAAGTTCCCATCTGATTAATCAGATTTGGAGAAACAATGTACACATGCATGATGGAGAACATAAAATTAGGTTAAATTGTTGCACTTCTCCACGATATGGATATTGCATATTTGCATGTCTTTCGGATGAGACGTTAAACCGAGGTCCTGACTCTCTGTGGTCATTAAAAATCCCAGGATGTCCTTCGAAAAAGAGTAGGGGTTTAACCCCGGCATCCTGGCCAAATCTGCCCACTGGCCTCTGTCCATCGTGGTCTCCTAACCACCCCCATATCATAATTGGCTTAAACACGGTGTCTCCTCTCCACCAATCAGCTGGTGTGCGGTCTGGCGCAAAATGGCTGCCGTCACGTCATCCAGGTGGATGCTGCACACTGGTGATGGATGAGGAGATTCCCTCATACATGTAAAGTGGTTTGAGTGCCCAGAAAAGCGCTATAGAATTCAAAGGAATTATTATTATTATTATTATTATTATTATTTGATTATCGCGATACCAATAATTGTTTGCTATATCGTACAGTTCTCATATCAAAGTAGGGCTGGGCTGATAAACGGTATTATTTCTAATCATGATAAAGATTTATGTCAATAACAATAATAAGTGCTGGATTTTTATATTCTATATTAATCTAAGAGCCATTCACAGCAGAGATGTGCAACAATGGGAATATAAAAGTGTGTTGATATTCGAGATGTATCGAAAATTTATCATCTGAAAATGTTATGCCATTTATGGACCCTGTCCTTTTTGTGGCTTCAGTCATTGATTGGGTACTCTTCTAAATCTGGAAGCATTAACAACTTATATTGAAATATATTTCGTTATCCTTCAATATGGAAAATAATTATCGAGATTGCATTTTTGCTGTATCGCCCAACCCTATTTCAAAGCACTTCAAAAACGTTTTCACTTTTTAACAGTGCATTTAAATGCAAGAGACTCCGACTGGCCTGCAGTGACGAGAAGAAAGCTGTGGTTGTAGTTTCAGTTTTGTTTCCTCTAATAGTGTGAACTCTATCTGTTAACCGTGTGTGTGTGTGTGTGTGTGTGTGTGTGTGTGTGTGTGTGTGTGTGGCAACACAAGCCCTCGTGGGAAATATTGTTGGCTATTGATGTGGAATCATTGACTAAACACTGGGTGAGTTTCTGTTGAAGTGAAACCTCAGGGGTTTATTTTAGGTCCCTGTAGGTTTGACTCTTCTTGATGGACTAGTTTAGCTGGTCAGTTGTCCTGTCTGCATTCTGCCGTCAGATCGGTTACGCTCATACGGATCACCTTGATAAAGTGTTGTTTGATCACTTTAGGGAACAAGCATTTGTGACTTTATTAACAATAAAAGCAGGAAAGGCCTCAGGCTGTGGAAGATTTATTGTTGTTTTAATGATGCGCCAGCTGACATTATTGAGGATGTCAGTCAATTTGCCAAAAAACAAACACATTTTTGAGAGTCTATAAGCACCGAGTGTGTGAGTGAGACTATTAGATTGCATTAAGAATGAGTCTATAATTCAAGATATGAAAGGAACATTTATCCCTGAATACATTTGTGTTTTCAGGAGGAGGAATTAAGGACAGGCCATTGAATTACTAGAAAAATAATTCATGGGAGAGCAATACTTTCTAATAATTCAACAGAGTGGAGTCAATTTTTGGGCTTTTTCTTTGATTCCTACAGCTAAAGTCACTGTTCAGATGTTGTATTTCATCCCTTTGTCAGGTTTTTGTTTTCAAACAGCTACTGCTCCAAAACTACTGTTGTGTTTTGATGTAGTGTTGTCCAAAATATCGATAAGTATCGATACTGGAATATTTAAAATGATACAATATTTCTTTTGGTTAGTATCGATACTGGCTTTACTCTCTCAAATAAAGGCACAACAGTACGTGACGGTCAACAGTCAATCGTGACAACATTATTTTGATCTGATTTTTGAATATGCATTTATTCATTCATTTTCCTTCAGCTTGGTATGCCTCCAGCGTATGTTTTAAGCAGCGCATGCCCTTCTAGCTGCAACCCAGTATTGGGAAACACCCATACACACTAATACACTACGTCCACTAGTTTATTCAATTCACCTATAGTGCATGTGTTTGGACTGTGGGGGAAACCGGAGCATCCGGAGGAAACTCACGCCAACACGGGGAGAACATGCAAACTCCACACAGAAATGCCAACTGACTCAGCTGGAACTCGAACCAGCGACCTTCTTACTGTGAGGCGACAGTTCTAACCACTGAGCCATCGTGTCACCCCATTTTTGATAAATATTTGTTTAATTATCCATGTATTTTGAGAAACGTTGTGTAGACAACTGAGACTAATATTACTTCATTAAAAGAGGCTCAATTGGACCAATCGTACAACAAAACAATGCTCAAAAAATAAAATGAGTTTGAGAATCCACATTTCAATTTACATATATTAATAGCATGTTCTACATTTATTTATTTATTATTTTGAGACTTTCTATCTAATAAATTCATCATAATCCATTAGAAAGTCGATGCGTGTGTGCTCTATATGCAAGAAAAGCAATTTAAAAAACTTAATTCGTTCAGTTGTAATAAGTTGAAGTAATTTAAAGTGATATTTGACCCAAAAATTGACACTCGGTACATGTCAACTTACAGTACGTGTTACAGTACATGTCAACTTACTTAGTTGGCGTGTACAGGGTGGGCCATTTATATGAATACACCTTAATAAAATGGGAATGTTTGGTGATATTAACGTCCTGTTTGTGGCACATTAGTATATGTGAGGGGGCAAACTTTTGAAGATGGGTGGTGACCATGGTGGCCATTTTGAAGTCGGCCATCTTGGATCCAACTTTAGTTTTTTCAATAGGAAGAGAGTCATGTGACACATCAAACCTATTGGGAATTTCACAAGAAAAGCAATGGTGTGCTTGGTTTTAATGTAACTTTATTCTTTCATAAGTTATTTAGAAGTTTCTGACCACTTTTAAAATGTGTTCAATGTGCTGCCCATTATGCTGGATTGTCAATGCAACCCTCTTCTCCCACTCTTCACACACTGATAGCAACACCGCAGGAGAAATGCCAGCACAGGCTTCTAGTATCTGTAATTTTAGGTGCTACACATCTTGTATCTTCACACTATAGATAGTTGCCTTCAGATGACCCCAAAGATAAAAGTCTAAGGGGGTCAGATCGGTAGACCTTGGGGGCCATTCATCTGGTAAACTGTATTCAGGAAACAATTCCCATTTTATTAAGGTGTATCCATATAAATGGCCCACCCTGTAGATGCAATGTAACTTAAATTCAACAAACGGACCATCAAAATAAAGTGTGACCTTTTATTCATTCATTTATTTATTCATTCTGTTAAAGACTAAAGCAGATACTCTGAGGAATGTTGGTGAAAAGAGCAGCCATCGACCTCCATAGTAGCAACAGAAAATACTATGGAAATCTCAGGTTTTTATGTAAAAAGAGCATTATATTGTGCAATAGAGCTTTTTTTCGCCATGTGTGTGTTCGTAGTGATGTCATTGCATTCTCCCGCAGCCAGTTTGTGTGTTTCTGTGTCTAAATGAAGCTCTGTAATTCTCCACTTTGTCTTTGGCGGTCGGTTTGATCTGTGATTGTTGACGCACAAATCTCTGTGTTTTCTGTCTGGAAGTTTGGTTTCGTGGAAGCTTGTGGCTCTGGAGTGTCTTGGTGGGATCATCCCAAGCGTTTAAGTGTGTGGTTTTTCTGTACAGACCAAAAACCGAGTCGGAGAGAGAGAGTCTGCGATTGAGTATTTCTCAAACACACGAGACAAATAACACCTCATTCTCAGGTCTTTCAGGCGAGCAGATTAGCTGTGTTACTTCCTCTCAAATACCAGTTATTCAGCACTAAGGTCATACTATAGTAAAAAAAATAATAATAATGAATAAAAAGTATTAATTTATTTATTTAATTTAAGTTTATTTGCATTTTTACATTTAAAAATGTTGTTTGTATTTGTTTGTTTTATTTGTTTCTTTATGTATGTCTAATTTATTTATTTGCTTTTTACTATTGCTATTTTTATTCATTATTTTTGTATTTTTATTTCATTTATTCATATTTGTTGTATTTATTTTTATTGTATTTATTTTTTTTATTCATATGTTTCGTATTTATTTATTCTGTTATTTATTTTTATTTATTTGGTAACCTTTTGTGTATTTAATTATTCATATTTAATTTTTGTATTTTATTTGTTTTTTATTATCTTTTTGTATTTATTTATTCATATTTTTGTAAATTTTAATTTTATTATATTATTTTTTTGTTTTCATTTATTATTTATTTTATTTACAAGCATTTTTTGTATTTATTCATTCATATTTATTTGTATGTTTATTTTTATTTATTAGCATTTTTTTCATATTTTATATTTATTTAATTTTTAATTTAATTTGTTTATTTTTATTTATTCATATTTTTGTATTTATTTATTTTATTTATTTGCATTTTTGTATTTATTTGTTTATTTTAATTGCTTGTTTTTTGTAATTTTATTTATTTATTTATTTTACTGTCCAATTGTTTGGAGTACTTTTATTCAGCAAGGATACATTAAATTGATAGTCACAATTAAGACATTTTAAAAAAATCCCTTTTAAGTAAATGCTTTTTTTTCTTTGTTTATTAATATTTATAATAAATATTTCTTATCATAAAATCACCATATTAGAATGATTTCTAAAGGATCATTTGACACTGAAGACTGGAGTAATCATACTGAAATTCAGCTTTGATTCAGGGGAATAAATTACATTGAAAAATAAATTCACATGGAAAAGAGCTATCCTAAATTTAAGATCTGATTCACAATATTACTGTTCTTCTGTGTTTTTGATCAAAGAAATGCAGCTTTGAGACTTTTTGCGCATTAAAATCTTCAGACAGTTTTCATGATGTAATTTATTATTCACCAGTTAATTGTGAATTGAGTATTTGATGCAAAATCCTGAAACTCCTAGTAAGAGTTTATTTAAAGTACTTCTTCAGGTTGTTTTATTTCTGATTGTTAATGCTTATATTGACTGTGTGTAGTAACTGCTGGTATCATTACAGCTCTCTTTTTCTCTGTACTGTGCGGCGTGCCACACACACACTTGCACAACCGATTGAAGTGTGTAAAAACAGATGTGGGCAAAAGCCACTTCACTAACAGGAAACAGGGACTCACTTCCGCCACAAATGAACGCTTGTCTTAATTTTGTGTGTGTGTGTGTGTGTGTGTGTGAGAATGTGTGTGTGTGTGTGTGTGAGAATGTGTGTGTGAGAGTGTGTGACTGTTTCAGGAGTGGTACTGTGAGTCAGTTTTCACTGGAATGTCACTGGAGGTGTGTGTGTGTGTGTGTGTATGTTTGCAGTTGTACCGTCTATTTTATTAGTAATTTGCTAACAAGAATGGTGTCGTGTGTCTGTATGTGTGCGTGTGTCTGTATGTGTGTGTGAGTATGTGTCTCTGTGCATTAGTGTCTGTCTGTGTTTGCGTGTCTTTATGCGCTTGTGTGTGTGTGTATCTGTATGTGTGTGTATCTATATGCGTGTGTGTGTGTGTGTGTGTGTGTGTGTGTGTGTGTGTGTGTGTCTGTATGTGTGTTTGTCTGTCTGTATGTGTGTCTATGTGTGTTTGTCTGTCTGTATGTGTGTTTGTCTGTCTATGTGTGTGTCTGTGTCTGTATGAGTGTGTGTCTATACGTGTGTGCATGCGTGTGTATACGCGTGTGTGTCTGTATGCGTGTGTCTATGCATTTGTGTATATGCATGTATGTGTGTGCGCTTGTGTGTGTCTGTATGCATGCGTGTGTGTGTGTGTGTGTCTGTATGCATGTGTGTATATGCGTGTGTGTGTGTGTCTATGTGAGTGTGTGTATGTATGCATTTGTGTGTGCCTGTCTATGTATGTCTTTATGTGTGTGTGTAAGAGTGTGTGTGGTTTCACAGATATGAATACACCAACCGTCTTTCTCTCTCTCTCTCCACTGCTCATACTTATCCGTCTTGTCCTGCTCAGGCCGGTGTGTTCACACAGGAACAGGAAGTTGCACAGCAGTTTTGCACATCGTCTGTTTTCTGCGGCCTCATTTAAAGTGTCCCCCGCTGAGGGGTGGAACTCGTACATACTTCACATTCCTGCAGCCCAAGGACAAACAAACATAAATGCATAGTTCTGAACATTAGCTCTGAAACACACACACACACACACACACACACACACACACACACACTTGCTCCTTTCTAAGAAGTGAGGCGGTTTTGGGCGCGAGACGGAAAAGGTGTGGCAACTGATCAGGTGTGTGTGTGCTTTTATGCATTGTGGGGGAGAAGTGGGCGGGGCTTGGCTCAGCCTATTTCATCACTCAGAATGGAGTGTATGTTGCCTTATATGGACATGAGAGCATTAGAGGAGACACAGGAAGAGGCTGTTAAAGTGACAATACCAGACGGACCGGACCAACTGGTTTCACTGCATTCTTTCTTTCTTTCTCTCCTTCTCCCACTTTCCCTCCTTCAGCTTTTTTTTTATCACACGCTACATTCAGAGTTACTTAAACTTAAAAAATGACCTAGTTAGTGATTTAGACAAGTTTAAATATTATATTTCATATAATACACTTTATTGAACATTTACACAGACATCACTTATATACTGTATAAGTGCATATTTATAATACCTTAACTGTTATTAGTTAAAATTATTGAAAACTAATAAAGTTAGTTTATGATAACTAATAAAGTTATTTTAAAATAGATTCACATAGAAAGAGATACTCTAAATGTAAAAAACATTTCACAATTTTATTTTATCATAATTTTTCTTAAATAAATGCCATTGTTAACAGTTTATTAATAGTGAAAATTTGTTTGTCAAACAGAACATAATCCTATGTATTAGGGGGGACAAGCAGCATAATTTGAACCGGTTTACACTTACTAATTTGATGATTGATTATCTATAACATTTTGTTCAAAAAAGAAATGATCTAATGTAAAGTTCTATAATAAAAAAAAAAGTATTGCCTTTTTTGGACCAATTCTCTTTAATTAATCTTGCACAAATAAAAATCAACAAAAATATGATGTAAAAGTGTTTCAATATTGATGAGAATCATTATTATTGGTTGAACAGCAGTAATGACTGATCATAATTCAGAAGCCAGTTCTGAAGGACCACCTGACACTGAAGACTGAAAAATCCAGCTTTGAATAATCAAACTAAATTACATTTTAAAATCTATTCACATAGAAAACAGATATTCTGAATGTCAAAAACATCTCATGATTGTGCTATTATATTATATCATATTTTTCCACTAATAAATGCCTCCTCTGTGAGCAGAGAAGGTTTGTTGTGTGGTAGAGTACAGTGTTCTGTGTATATATTGATTGTGTGAGATTATCAGTGGTGTGGATGCAGCGTTGCCACTGATTCTGGCCTGTAGATGTTGATGTTTCACAGCTCGGGGTGTTTGACCCTCAGAAACCTCACGGCGGACCACCACACACTCGCTCTCTGCATTCCACACAGTAAATATTAGCCCAGAGAGAGAGAGTCTGTTTATGTAAGTGCTGAAGAGACACATTCCATCCTCGTGTGGGCTGTGAGGAGCTCAACTGACACTCTCTATCTCTTTCTCTCTGTCTCTCCCTCTGTCTATCCTTCTATCTATCTATCATTATATCTATATATGTCTATCATTCTGTCTGTCTGTATCTATAGTTCTCTGTATTTATTTGTCTATCATTCTATCCATCTATTATTCTATTTATCGTTCATCTGTTTATCTATCATTCAATCAGTCATTCTATCTATCCAGCATTCTATTTATTGTTCCACTTATCTATTGTTCTATCTGTCATTCTGTTGTTCTGTCGTTCTGTTCTATCTATTGTTCAATCGTTTTGTTCCATTATTGTTTAATTGTTCTATTGTTCTAGCTATTGTTATGTTCTATCGTTTGATCATTCAGTCTATCGTTCTATCGTTGTACCTGTTGTTCTATCTATCTATTATCCAAAATATTCTATTTATCATTCTATTCTATTTATCGTTCAATTGTTCTATTCCTCTATATATCATTCGATTGTTCTATCTATTGTTCTATTCCTCTATATATCCTTTGATCATTCTATCTATCGTTCGATTGTTCTATTCCTCTATATATCGTTTGATCGTTCTATTTGTCATTCTGTTCTCTCTCGTTCGATCGTTCTGTTCCTCTATATATATCGTTTGATCATTCTATTTATCGTTCTGTTGTTCTATCTATCATTC
>CAIGQZ010000379.1:27551568-27562394 GCA_903798205.1 Danio tinwini
ATCGTTTGATCATTCTATTTATCGTTCTGTTGTTCTATCTATCATTCGATCTTTCTATTCCTCTATATATCATTTGATCGTTCTGTCTATCGTTTTTTTCTCTCTCGTTCAATCGTTCTATTCCTCTATATATATATTGTTTGATCATTCAGTCTTTCTATTCCCTTTATATATCCTTCGATCATTCTGTTGGTCTATTCCTCTATATATCGTTTGATCGTTCTATCTATCGTTCGATCGTTCTATTCCTATATATATATATATATATCTCGTTTGATCATTCTATCTATCGTTCTGTTGTTCTATCTATCATTCGATCGCCCCCCCCCTCCCCTCTCTCTCTGTGATGAGAGTTGACAGGGCTTCAGTCGCTCACTCGCTCGGCATTGGAGAATGTGAGGAATGAAGATCCACAGAGTGATGAGCCACTGGCATTGGGAAATCCACATTTTAGCGATTTGCTTTCGCTGGTGCTTCCCAGAAGCCCCTGCAACTCATTTGCGTTTCAATACTGGGGCTGCACAAGTAAACAATGCAGTTTGGGTATAATTTCAAACCACAAATGCTGTGGTATAATAAACAAGAAAACAACTTATTTGTTTAGTGCTTAATGGAATAGCCACTCTGTTTTTAGTGACTAATGTGGATTTAAATAAACATTCACCATGTTATTTGAGAGTAAAACCACACCAGTGGGTTCGTGTTTGTTTGTTTGTCATTTATAACATACGTTTGAAAATGCAGCATGTGCTGACTGTCTTTACTAAAATAAAAACGTGCTTCTTGATTATCCAACAATGAAATTTCCTCATTTTACTCATTTACACCCAAATGGCATTATTGGGTGAGCTGTACCATTAAGAACTTCCTATGATTTCCAACCATTTATAGTTGGAAAAGCTTTATTGTAAAGCATCCTTGTTATTTGTTGTTTTTTTTATTGTTCCTGACTAGCCTGATGCAGAAACATTGACCAAAACGAAAAATTGACGTTGCGACATATTTTTTTGCTGCCATTACATATTGCAATATGAATATATTTTCACCAGATGATTTGAATAGCTCTATTAGAAAAGATTTCATTTACTTCGACTGGGAAGATCCAGTCTTTTTCTATGCTGTACATCTGCATAAAATATAATAAATTTCAAGCATGTATGACAGAGCAAAAATACAAGTTAAATAAAGCGTGCTTTATGGTTTTTTAGGGACCCAAAAAAGTATTCAAGTGCAGAAATCAATCAAATCAAATAACTAATTAATCAAATGTAAAATAATATGATCATTCCTGTATAAATGTTTTTAAAAACACTATTAAATAATTTATTTTAATCTTCGATAAATCTAATCATGTTATGTGACTATTGCAGATAAACACATTGCAATATCGATGCTCAAGCGATATATTGTTCACCCCTACTTGGCACTTTGTTCATTTACACGTGAACGGTTCATGATAGTGTTTTCAGTGTCTAAAGGCATCTCTCTTTGCTTTTATATCATTTATAACATGCGTTCTTGTGGATTTCCACCAATTACTTGTGACAATTAGAAATGTAAGAGCACTTTCCCCTGCTTTCACAGACCAGGTTACTCCTAGATTAAACGGCTTATTAGGTTTGAGCGGTCTCAAGTCAAAATATTCAGCAGTGAGATATTTTAAAATACATCGGTACCATTGTTTTGTCATTACAAGTAATGTGCTTTTCCAAGGCATTTTATCAAATTTACTAACGTCTATTCCTGGCTTAAGCTAAACCCTTTTTGTGAAACTGTGCTTTTACATTCTACCTGCAAAATTGCAAAGTAAAATAATTAATAAATGCTGCTGGCGCAAACTGCACATTTTTCTCCATATCTTATTAATTGCAGCAACTTTCAGTTCTGTTGCTATATTTCTGTTCATTTGTTTGAGTGAATGCTGATTGGTCAATGCATTTTTCTACTCGTGCTAAAATATGCAATATAATAGCAGCTAAACTCTTTGAGGACAGAGAGAGAGAGAGTGCAAGAGATTCTCCTGTTACAAAACAAGAGATCTGATTCCTCCTGTCAGGAAAGAGCTGATCTTAGATCTGCTGACACACGGGTTGCTCCTTTTTGACCCTTGAGTTCATGAAGAAGCACGTCACAAACACTAAATAGCTATGCTTCCATCCACCTATTTTGTTTTTATGTGCATTTAGGAATATCACATAAAAAAGGCTTATTGGAAACACCAAGATGTGCAAACATTTTGAAAATGTGCATTAAAAAAAGCTAGCAAATGAGTAGGAGAAACTTTTTTTTTCTTTTTATCTGATAAGAACAAAACAAAAGTATGATGAAAATGCAGACCAAAAAAATTCCAGCATCAAAAAAGTCATGTTATTTTTTTGGTGTAACCGATCATGCTGTCGCTTGAGTAGACTGAGGTCACCGGAAGTCGCTTAAACTCAGTTGAAATGAAAGGTCGCTCGTCTCCTTGTTGCTGCGAGCCGCTCGTGGTGTGAATGAGGCTTTAATGAGAGCAATGTTTTGCTGCATCTGAGTTCGGTTTCTTCTTTTTTAGGTTTATTATTAGTTATTTTCTTCTTTTATCTGTCTGTTTTCTGATCTGCATGTGGTGGATGATAAACCACGGTTTAATTTAGTGATGTCTGCTATCGCTCATGAACACTCAGAGGTGTATTTGGGTCTCGTCGTTCTGGTGGAAACAGAAAAAACCCGCTGCTGTGTTAATCGCACACAGGCATTCTCTGGTAGCTGCAGGTGGTTGTGTTTTTCTGGGGTTTTGGCGGTGTGTCGGATGACCGTCTGGATCTCCCGTGTCCCCGCGAGGCCTGCGTTTAATCTGAGCCGACTCACTTTCCTCAGTGAAAGCAGCTTGAGAGAGTCCGTCATGCCAACAACACTCAAACCAACACTAGCGTAATAAAACCAAGACCAGAGCAGAGGTAAACGGGCAGAGATGCTGCCAGAAATCTGGAGACCAAATAGTCTGTCGGCTTTCACTTGTTCCAAACCTGTATATTGGAAAAATCTAACATTACGATATTTTGTTCTATATTTTGATATATATTGCGATATGAATACAATTTCCCCAGGTCACTTATATATCTCTACCTGGAAAGAATTGATCATATTAGATGGATTGAGATGATTCTGTAGTGTTAGTGCATCTGCATAAAGTCTAATAAACAATTTATAAATACAATAAAGAATAGATGCAATTGAAATAAACTGTGCTTTATCGTTTTCCTTGTCTAGGAGTATTCCGGTATAATAAATGCATAATTAAAATAATTCAATAATTAATCATTATGACGTAAAGTTACAAATGGTACAATATCTTAAGCCTGAATTATTTACAACAATAAAATATTATACCGTAGTGCTGAGCCGATAAAGGATATTATATCGAATAGTGATAATTTGTCAATAACAATGATAAGCTCTGGACTTTTTTACTCTATATTGATCTAAGAGCCAATCACAGCAGATATGTGCAACATTGGGAATCTAGAAGTGTGTTGATATTGAGGATGTATACATTTTTGGCCACCAGTTAATGGACCCTATAATTTTTGTGGCTTCAGTCATTGTTGGGGTCTTGTGGATTGTGTCAAAGCAGCTTCACATAGAAGATTATAGTAATAACAACTTGTATCAAAATATACATCAATATCATTCAATATGGAAAATAATAATAGGGATTGCATTATTGCCCAGCCCTATTATACAGTCACAGGACTCAGACACTTGCAAATGTAAATTTGACTACAAAGTTTACAAACTTAGCATTGCATATCCTGCAATTGTGAATATTGCTATTAATCACATTTCGATATCGATGCTGAAATGATATATTATGCAGCCCTACAGGTAACCATTCATTTCCTTAGAGAGAAATTAAATTACTATGGAAGTCAGTGGTTGGCTTATCCAGCTTTCTTCAAAACATCTTCTGTGCTAAATTGAAACTTGTCAATATTTATAACCACTCAAAGATCAATTAATACTGAGTAGGGCTTCACAATATTGGAAAAATGTAACATTGCAATATTTTTTATTTTGCAAATATAAATTGTGATCTGATCCGGTACCTCATTTGACTGATCCTTCCTCATGCGCTGTTCACTTTCACTTTCTTCTGCGACTCCCCAAACCCTCTTCACTTTCAACCGCGACACCCCCGCCCCGCTCTTTACTTTCATCCGCGACACCCCTCCGACATCCATTTTCATGCCCAACACCTCTCCATCCTCGGGTAACATGCCGGGATCCGTTAACGTCATCTGTTCCTGGACCTCGCAATTCACAAATTAAGCACTGGACAGAATTGATCATTTTAGATTGATTGGGACGATTCTGTAGTGTGTGTGCTTCTCCATAAAAATTGAATAAACAGTCTATAAACACAATAAAGAGAGAAGAAGAAGAAGAGACAGATGAAATAAACAGTGTTTTATCGTTTTCCGAGTATAATAACATTTAGGTACAGTAAATGAATAATACAAATAAACATAATTCAAAATGCTTTTTAAATTATTATACAATCACAATCTACAATCAAGTGATGAATTATATTACAAACTTAACATTGCATATGCTGTGATGTGACTATTGTGAATGATCACATTGCGATATTGATGCTGAAACAATATATTGTGCAGCCCTAATGCGGAGTTAACTTGAATTTCTGGCTGAATCATCTCTTTAAAAGTGCCACATGTAGGATTGTGGACCAAAATCAAGATATTGGAGAGGGTTTATTTTATTTATTTATGTTTTTTTTTACTCGGGCCCTCCTCCTCTGATGTTACACATATGCAGGTTGCCAGATTGATGACAAAAACAGTTCACAAGCATGCGTGACGTGCCTTAATGCTCATATGCTTTTATACGAAATCATGCCTTGGACCATATCGTGAATTTATACTTCAAGGCTTTCATACTTGACGCACTCGCCGTTGTGCTATTGTTATGTTGGAGGACACTCCAAAAAGTGGAAATGTTTTTTTAGCACAGTTGGGGAAATGAGAACTTTGGTCTACATTGTATATATGTAAGCTAATTGCGTATTTAATGCAAAACCTTATATACTAAAAATAAATAATAATTTACTGAAGCATTGGACCATCTTTGCACTAAATACATGCATGGACTGAATGTTTCTGGCACTATTTTGTTGTTTCTTAATGTCTGTTATAGGGTTGAGTGAATGATAAAAGGTGAGTTTCCCACTTATAAATGAGAAATAATAGTGTAATAATGAGACACACAACTCTCTCACTCTTTCTCTCTCTCTCTCAAATCATTGAAGAGGTTGATTTAGCGAGCGACTGTGACTGAGTTTTGTGAGTCGCAGTGGCAGGATGAAGATCTCTGTTATTTGTGTGTGTTGTGAATGTGTGTATGCTGCACTCTTCATTTCTTATCTCTGAACTGAGCTCTCAGTCTAAAGAACGACATGTTCTCTGATGGCTCCGACTTCCTGTCCATCTACACTCTGTGGGACTTTTATAAAGCTCATTTCCTGTGAGCCATGACACAACTTTCCTTCTGTTTCCCGCTCTTTTTTTTTTTTTTTTTTTTTTTGAGTTAGAGCATATAATAACTATATATTTTTTAAATAATTAATTAAATATTTTTCTTGTTTGTGGAATGTGCATTATTTACTTTGTGTATCTTAATTTTACTGTTTATACATTATAAGTATTTGTTTATATATATATATATATATATATATTCAATACATTATTCAGTACTTCGTCATAGCAGCTCATTTGAATATAGACTTTTTCCCAATATATAATATAATATATTATGATAGGCTTAAAAATATAAGGTAGTCGGCGCAATAACCTAGAGGTTAGCGCGCCGACATATGGTGCAGTAGCACTATAGAGCGTCCCGAGTTCGAATCCCGGTTCAAGGACATTTGCCTACCCTATAAATATATATATATATATATATAGGTAAAAACTTTAAAAAATCATATATTTATTTATTTACATTTGTCTATTTATATGTATTTAAAATTTCCAAATTTTAAGTTTAAGTTGCTTTATTGGCATGACTATTTATTTCCAAAGCATTGTAAATATGTATAAGATTTACAATATATTAACCTCAAATTAGCACTGCGCACCAGAACAGCCCGACACACAAACCGTTTCTTCCCTCAGGCACTCCATTTCATGAACACTTTATAATAAGAATAATTATGAAACAAACATCACTTGCTGTACACTTTTTATAGACTTATTTAACAACACTCTTTACATGCCAATTTGCACATAACAGCTGCACATATAATGTTCTACATAGTAATATAGCTGTACATACACTTGTCAATTTGTATCTTTGCATTCACTCCTTACTTCCATTGTAAAAATATATTTATTATCTGTTTTTAGTCCTGTCTCTGTAATTCTGTTGCACTGTAGACGCTCTGTCATGAAAACAAATTTCTCGTATGTGTGAACATACCTGGCAAAAAAGCTCTTTCTGATTTAATAAAATATACAGTAAATAAGAAATAAATGCAGATTTAAAAAAAAAACAATACATTTGATAATTATAACAATTATAATAAAAATAATAATAATAATAAGCCTAGATTATTTTAAAAAAGCATGCATGAATTTACATTAACCATTTCTTATGGTGTGTAGGGTGTATGCATATTTGGCAGCCAGATACTGCATCTTCAATTTAAACTAAGCCAAATTAAACTTTTTTTTTTTTTTAAGACTGACTAAATTAAAATGACTTTTTAAATAAACACTTTATTTGCTTCTTTGAAATTACATACTTTTTTCCATATTTTTAGCTTGCGTAAACTAAAACAGCTCCTGTGTTTCTCCTGTAATTTGATTCCGGTTGTGTCATCTTAACAGCTCAGCAGTCAGCAGGCAGTGACAGAGCAGTCTTTGACTTCTGTATGACTGAGCTCACAAACCAGCTATTAAATAAGCTGAAGTTTAGTGCACATGCAGACAGACGTCTCTCTGTGTCTCTAAATGCTGACTGTTGATATTTTTTTTAAATTTTTTAAAAGAAAACATTTAAGGCATAGTTCAGCCAAAAAATTTAATTCATAGTTTACTCATTGGGCTTAGTCCCTTTATTCATCAGGGGTCACCACAGAGGATTGAACTGCCAACTTATCCAGCATGTTTTTTTTTACACGGCGGATGCCCTTCCAGCTGCAACCCAGCACTGGGAAACACCCATATACTCTCATTCACCCTTATATACTACGGCTAATTTAGTTTATTCAATTCACCTATAGCGCATGTGTTTGGACTGCGGGGGAAACCGAAGCACCCGGATGAAAGCCCACGCCAACATAGGGAGACCATGCAAACTCCAAACAGAAATGCCAATTGGCCCAGTCGGGACTCGAACCAGCGACCTTTTTGCTGTGAGACGACAGTGCTAACCACTGAGCCACCATTTCGCCCACTATATTAATTAACAAAAGCTAAAATAAGTAAATTATAGATTTTAAAAAATGGTAAAATCTTTCGTCTAAGACCAACTGTCCTCACAAGCATAGCAATACCAGTCAATTTTAATTATGTGAGGACTTTTTTGGTCCCCACAAGGAAAACGACTCAGAATGAAGTATTTTGAGAATGTAAAAATGCAGCTTGTTTCCTTTGAGGGTTGTTTTTAGGGGAAGAGGGATACAATATACAGTCTGTACAGTGTAAACGTTATTATGTCTATGGGAAATCCCCATAAAGTAGCTATACGAGTGCGTGAGTGGTTTGTCATTCTGCTGTTTGCTGTGAGGGTTAATGATGTTCTCTCGGTGGACTGAGTAACCCGAGCCGCTCGGACTCTCACAAAGACAGGAAGTGCTATAAATAAATCAACAAATAAACATGGCATCCAGTGAGCGGGACGTCCTGCTCTGAGCCTCTGCTACTGTTGATCCTCAAGACAAGCTTCCAATAATGCAGTGGATTTATAAGATGCTTTTGTACCATTTTTAATACATTTACTGACCATTTTATACACCATTTTCAACATTTTGATTGGTTCAAGATAGGGCTATGCGATATTGGCAAAAGAAACCTATTAGGATTTTTTTGAACAGTATTGTGATTTCGATTTTAATCACAATTTTGTCACAGACAGACTGAATCTGAGTTCACAGTGTGAATCTGAAATATTTCAAAAGAAAAACAATTAGATCTTTATCAAAGACCTGTAACGTGTCTCAAACTGACATCAAATAAAAATCACCTAGTAAAGCTGTAACAAATTGTCTAAAGAACAGACCTAAGACAAAACGTGTGTGTGTGTGTGTGTGTGCGTGTGTGTGTGCGTGTGCGTGTGCGTGTGCGTGTGCGTGTGCGCTCACCGTCAAACTCAAGTAAGGCTCTGTTCTGCTTGACCAAATTTCAGAAGTAGTTGCGTTTGTATTCTAGGCATGGGACGATAACTGTTTTCAAAGTATATCGCGGTTTGGAAAAGTCGAGGTTTTCATACCGCCAAAATTTTCTCTAATACCGTTCCTAAGGTATGTGTAAGATTTTTTTTATTTACAACATTTATTTCAACAGCATCTCCAGCAGAAAAGATATCCAAAGATGCCATTTTAAATTGTAAATAAGTGTTTTTGAAACTAATGAAGACAGCAGACGTCAAAGATTTATTTTCATTATTTGGCCTGGCATGTTTACTGCTCCAAAATACTATAAATGTTTCTCAAAATAAAATATATTGTGTTTAAAGGGGAAAAAACTTTTAGTTTTTTACACAGACATTTAAAAAGAAAATATTTTAGAGCAGTAATCACAATACCGTGAAACCGTGATATTTTTATCCAAGGTTATCATACCGTCAGAATCTTATACCGGCCCTTGCCTAGTGTTTTCACAGATTTTTGTCATTCATAGATCATAGACCTCTCTGTGACTCTGCCGTGAAATTGGCTGTTCACATATCGTGTCTTTTCGGGCACACGTCCATTATTACACGTTATGTGCACATATTGAAAGCGGCACATGTGCATATTCTCCAGGTGCACCCTGCTGAAAACATCTCTATTCAGACAAACTTTAACATAAGGCACTTCCTATAGACATAATAATGTTTACACTGTACAGACTGTATATTTTATCCCCTAAACACAACCTTCACAGGAAACAATCTGCATTTTTACATTCTCAAAATACTTAATTCTGTGTGAATTTATACGTCGTTTTCCTCGTGGGGACCAAAAAAAGTCCCCACATGATCAAAATTGACACAGTGCTCCTGCCAAATTTACACGCATTTTTCCTCTATTTCTTGGGTCCAAGTAAACTGAAAATGAGCGCTTTTAGCTTCTCCACCAGCCTCCCGCTGGCCTGCAGGTAACCACGCTAGTGAATGCTGCTCTCTCATTGGCTGTAGGTAATCGCGGATGTTATTTTCAGTCAGAACACATTCACACGGCATGATTTGCATCGCCGACAGCTCCAGATATTTAGCATGCCAAATATCTCACGGGCATCGGCGATTCATCTGAGATGCTTTCATAACGCGTCCTTGATAGTTCATACTGTGTGATTGTCACTCGCGTGCACAAGCATCGATTTGCCTGTGATTCCAGACATTTGTCTGCGATTTCTCAAAACCTGTCGGCGAGTCAAAATCAGGGCTAAAATCATGCAGTCTGAATTCGGCATTAGTTTGTCATCCTTTGAGAAAACGGTTGATGGTCATCAAGCAACAACAAAGGTAGATTGCAAAGCACATTGAAAATGCTGAAGGGAAGCAATGCACTCACGCTTTCCACGCACATTTAGACGCAATATATGACTGACTTGCATATTACCTGGTTCTGCCATACATCAGCCTTCCTGTATTCAAAGTAACTGAATCCCTCTCCACGGATGTTGACATTTTTGGCACCAAGTGCTCCTGTGCTGGACTCATCATCCCTGTATACGCAGGGTATTCAGTCTCCTGTCCTCGCGTGCTGCGTTATGATTGGTTTAAATACCATACTGCGAGAAAATCATGCTGTAAGACGATTTTTATTTATTTATTTATTTATTTTTTCAAATGTCCAAATTGCGATTTCGATACGATTTCAGTTAATCGCACAGCCCTAGTTCAAGTTCATCTTTGGAGGACAAGATAGTACTGGCTTCAAGATGAAACTCCTAATTTGCATTTTTTTACTTTTAGAAACTATAAGTGGATTTATATATCTTAAAATGATTAAATAATTAAATCATTTAGTCATTTTAAGTCGATAATTGCTATAATAACAAGCTTTGTCAGGATTCTTCCTCCTTTATTACCAATAAAAGGGTACATTTTCTAGCTCATAATAGTATTGTTAATATTACAATAGTAACATCTCTTCATTATGCAGTATTTTTATTATTGTTTAATAGTAGTAGTACAAAAAAGTTTAGCTTTGAATACAAAAAATAAGTCTGCTTATGTGTTACATTTTTATGGGTCCTATTTGAACCCTTTTTACAAGATTTAACATGTAAATCAGTGCTGTATGTGTGTGTCAGATATTGAGCTTGTGTGTGTGCTGAAGTTTTGAAGTGTCTGGTCTTTATTGTAGACAGTGAGATGCTGATGTTGATCTCACAGATGGAAACTCATTAGAGAAAGAGGAAACTGACTATTACTGATGCTAATATTATTGCACAAGCTTCCCCTAGGAAGTATTTGTGTGTGTGTGTGTGTGTGTGTGTGTGTGTGTGTGTGTGTGTGTGTGTGTGTGTGTGTGTGTGTGTGTGTGTGTGTGTGTGTGTGTGTGTGTGTGTGTGTGTGTGTGTGTGTGTGTGCGTGCGTATGTGTGTGTGTGTGGTTGTGTG
>CAIGQZ010000379.1:27573861-27593861 GCA_903798205.1 Danio tinwini
AATTATTCACACTCAATCATTCACTCACTCATTTCAGTGCTCAGTCAATTATTCACACAATCATTCACTCACTCATTTGCTCACTAACTCAATCATTCACTCACTCATTTGATAGCTCACTCCATTATTCACTTAATCATTTGATTGCTCACTCAATTTATTCGCACACACATCGTTTGCAAGTCATTCACTCACTCATTTCAGTGCTCAGTCAATTTTTCACACAATCATTCACTCACTCATTTCAGTGCTCAGTCAGTTATTCACACTCAATCATTCACTCACGCATTTGGTCACTAACTCAGTCATTCACTCACTCATTTGAGTGCTCAGCCAATTATTCACACCTAATCATTTACTCACTCATTTGCTCATTATTTCAATTATTCACTCACTCATTTGATTGCTTAGTCAATTATTCACACTCAATCATTCACTCACTCATTTGATCACTCACTCATCACACTCATTCACGTAATCATTCACTAACTCCCTTTGATAGCTCACTCAATCATTCGCTCAATCATTTGCTCACTCTGTCATTTACTTGATCATTCATTCACTCGTTCTCACCATCTGTTATTCACGCATTTGCTCATTCACTCAATCATTTAATGACTCATTTGATCATTTACTCAATCATTTGCTCACTCTCTCACTCCGTCATTCACTTGATCATTCAGTCGTTACCTCACCATCTGTTATTCACTCATTCACTCACTCATCATTTACTCACTCACTCACTCGATCAGTCACCCACTCATTTATAGACTCATGTATTTGTCATTTACTATCTCGCTCACTATCTCATTCACACTTATTTGAGCTGTCATTCATCCCTTGTTCGCTCCATTCATTCATTCATTCATTCATTCATTCACTCACACTTCCTCAAAAACAGTTGTTCATTTGCAACTTTCCAAAACTGTTTGCCGTATAGGAGACACAGAGTTAATGTTTAACCAAGGAGAGAGTAATCAGGTTAATGAATATGCTGATGTAATGGAAAGAGTGTAAAAACGTACTGTGCGTGTGTATGCAGGGGAGAGGTTACCAAAACCTGAAAGAGGCAAGATGAGAGTGCACAAGATCAACAATGTCAACAAAGCGCTCGACTTCATCGCCAGCAAAGGAGTCAAACTGGTGTCCATCGGTGCAGAAGGTATACACACACATTTTTCTTGTATATAAGACGTTAAGCATTTTCCAACATATTCTGAATGTGATCAATATTTCCCTGCCCAGTTGAAATGCCACATCAGATGTAGAGGCCTGTGCGTGTGTGTTGGGAAAATTGCGTGTGTGTTTGGGAAATTGTGACCTTTTGGATCCTCCATGTTGACGCAGTGACCGCCTCGGACAGATTGAGTCTGTTACTGAACACTGTTTGAGTTATTAGTGTTTGCACTGCATGCATTGCCAGCATTTGCATTGCTGCTGCTCAAACATTCTGGTCGGAGTTTATATGATTGATGCCATTTTTGTCTGTGAACAGTGTAGTCAACATTTAAAGTGGATTAAATGTTTTGACAAGACAAGAATGGATGTTTTTCTATAGTTTCAGGACAACTTTGATTAAAGATTTTGAACCACTTCAAATGTTGGCTACTGTTGACTAACTCTTTATATTTATATAGTATATGCATATGCAAGGTTAGCTAAAACTAAAACATTTAAAATGTAATAAAAAATAGTACTAACTGATGCAAAGTAAAATAAAACGTCTTTTATTTGTGCTAGCTGTTTATTTTCATTTAGTTTGTTTTAACTAAGATATAAAAACATTACCTTTGTAGACACAAACAAAACTAGTGTAATGGCAAAAAAAATACTAAAACAGAAAATGAAAAATTAATAAAAAAAATGCATAAGTTATACTAAAGCACTGATGCATAGAAAAAAAAATATTATAACTTTGTTAGCATACAACAAGCATAACTAAGATATACAAATGATAGCTTTGTTAACAAACAAAACTAGTGTAGTGGCAAAAAACGACTCAAATATGAAATGAAAATAAAAAAAAAATTCAAAAATTATGCTTAAGCAATAATGCATGGCAATAAAATATTATAATTTTATTAGCATAAAACTAAGATATAAAAAGGATAACTTTGTAGACAAACAAAACTAGTAAAATGGCAAAAATAAATTACTAAAGCAATACATTTAAATAAATAAAAAAAATGCATAAATAATAATTAAGCACTAATGCATGCCAATAAATATATTATAATTTAATTAGCATACACTTGTTGAATTTAGTTGAAGTGTTGAAATTTATGTCTGTGATTTTTGTATGCAATTATCTTTAAAAGCACTTTGGTCAACAGTACGTTTTTTTATGAGATGCAGAAATAAAATGGGTTTTGTATTGTAAATCCAATGTAAATAGCTCAGTGTACCATGCTTATGTAGGTAAATGTGAATATGTATGCAAAAAACTATTAAATAAAAAATATATGTATTTTATTTATCTATTTATTTATTCGTTTTTCAAACAAAAACAAACAAAGCATTTTTTTTCCACTCTCAATATATAAACCTTTTGCACATCTGCATTTATAGAAATTGTGGATGGAAATGCCAAGATGACTCTGGGAATGATTTGGACCATCATCCTCCGCTTCGCCATCCAGGACATCTCAGTGGAGGGTATAATTTAACCTTCAGATCACTGTAGCATTTACAGCAGCAGCTCTGCCCAGCACAATCAAACATACTCAGCAGAATGAATCCAAACAAACCTAATGAATGTTCTGTTAATCTGTCTTCAGAAACCTCCGCTAAAGAAGGCCTGTTGCTCTGGTGTCAGAGAAAGACAGCTCCTTACAAGAATGTCAATGTCCAGAACTTCCATATCAGGTTAGATATACAGTCGAAGTCAGAATTAGTCTAGTTTGTTTTATTTTGGCTAGAATAAAAGCAGTTTTTAATAAAAAAAAAAACATTTTAGGGTGAGTATTATTAGCCATCAGTTACACCATGTTCACAAACACACCAATCATCATCACTGGTTGGTTATGTGTCCCGCCCCAGCCCTGAGCGTACACACACACACACACACACACACACACACACACACACACACACACACCAGAGAAAGATCCTATAGCTGAGACGCTACTTGCATAAAAACCACTTGAGTGTTCTCAGTTATAGTAATGCTCATTTTATTTTCAGTAACAGCGTTTAAAATATAGCAACTGACATTATAAATGGGTCTGATCAGATGGTAAAAGTAATTTCCATATTCGAGTGGTCGAATCCGAGATATTCAAGCCTTAACTTATATTCAATGTATTTATTTAATAGATTTAAAAAATAAGTTAGTTTGTATTTTTACTTGAAATCTTTCCATTCACTGCCTCTAACCTCTTTTTTATTTAAATTTTTGTAACTTGTTATTATTATTAGTTTTATTTACTTATGTACTATTATTATTATTATTATTGTCAAGTTATGCTGTTTATTTTGTTGTTTGTTAACATTATTATTATATTATATTGTCTTGTTATAAAAGTTTAAAAGGAAAAAGTGTAAGAAGTCTTTCGCTATGTTTGTCACATCAAGCAATTATCATTATACATATTTATATATAGAAATCTTTATATAAACTATTATTATCTCTTGTCGGCGCAAGTAGCATCACACCATGGTGCTCACTAGGGGTGTCAAAATTAATTGTTTCTTTGGTGCACCACAATTCAGATGGGGACAATTCGATATCGGTTCCGTAATAATCATAACCGGTTATTACGCACTGACGTAATTTATCCCCTATGCGCAATGTCGCGGTAGAATACTATGGCGAAGGAGGCGAGGGTGAGTAAATAAAACACTCCTACTACTTAAAAAGCAAATCTTTCACTGACACTGAGGAATGGTAAAGCACGAGCCACTATTTCACTACTAGGGAGAAATGCTGTAAAACTCCATCTCTGCCTCTCTCTCTCTCTCTCTCTCTCTCTCTCTCTCTCTCTCTCTCTCTCTCCCTCTCTCTCCCTCTCTCTCCCACACACACACACTTTGAGCATTTAACCCGTTGGCATGTTCGTGAGGTAAAGTTTCCTCTCCTCTCGGCTGTTAAAGCAATACTTGTGTATCCAGACACAAGCGTACCTGTGGTGCGAGTTTATTGTATTGAATTTATTCTATTACGGATTACCTGGTAACCGCGTATCATGCCCATATAGACTGACCCGCAGCTGTTTTTCCCGCGTCACTCATGAGTAAACATCGCTTTCATTTCTAAAGCCAATCACAGCCCTTTCTGTTGAGCGGGTAAAGACAATGACCAATCATAGGGGTGTAAGAACTTGCCAGCGCTCAAAAAGCAAGCGGGAATATATTTACATTAGTTTATTTGTTATGAATGCTCGTGCTGTCTTCTGTGCATGTGTTGGAGTTTTGTCTAAAACATTTACGTAGTGGGTTTTTTTTTTGAGCCGGTAAAATTAAAGGTACAGTTCATATATCTTACTGCTTGTATTAAAGGACAAAATTGTATTACAAATAATATATAAATATAAACATATTTATAGATTTTAATACTATTTTTTTTTTCTTTTGTAAAGAAAAAATCAAATTATGTATGGAAAGCATCGTTGATGCACCGTGATATCGAATTGAACCGAATCGATGGCATGATAATCGTAACCGAACCGTGAGACCAGTGTAGGTTCACATCCCTAGTGCTCACGGCAACCCGAGTTTGATTCCCAGCTCGAGGTCCTTTGCCGACCCTTCCTCTCTCTCTGCTCCCAATACTTTCCTGTCTACAACCTCTACTGTCCTGTCATAATAAAGGAGAAAACCCCTAAAAAAACAATTCTTATCTTAATGTGCCCTAGTATATGTAATTCTCAACATATTTTCCCTTCTATTATTTTTTTCCCTATTATTTTTCTTTAGTTGGTCTTAAAATGCCTTTTTAAAGTCTTAAATTTACTCTCATAAACATGCAGAGGATCTTTTGAACCTTTATTTGACTGCTTATTGCTCATAATCTCTTCCTCGGGAGCGCATCCAGGCAGTGTTTCATGTGGTTTTGGTTTGTGTATTTACTCAAAGCCGGCTTTTGCATGTAGTGCTGTTAAGGATGTATTTGAATTAAACAAATGATCAATAATAGCTGAAGATCAGATAAAAGATTGCACTGTCAATTTCACAGTTGCTTTGCAAACTCGTTTGTCAGCGTTTGAGTTTGTCATTGACATGAATGCAGAAATAAGGAAAGTTTATACTCTGTGGTCTGAGCGCTGCCCTCTTCTGGAAAAAATGAAAACCTGCACTAAACATTTCTTTATTTTCCTCTGTCACCAGCTGGAAGGATGGTCTTGCCTTTAATGCTCTGATCCACAGACACAGACCAGAGCTCATCGATTATGACAAGCTAAGAAAGGTGAGAACAAAAGCCCAAGTTTTTTAAGATGTTAACAATCTGTGGGCAGACCTTGTGGGAAATTATCACTGTTATTTGTCATGTTTATTTAAAGCTATTATTATAAATGTACAATGTGCTTTCAAAGGTATAATCAAAGGTATGTTAGACAAAACAAAGAATGTGCGATGGGTTTTAGTCCAAATGTACTACAAAAGCAAATAATAAACATTTTCCTTCAGCTTAGTCCCTTTATTCATCAGGGGTCACCACAGCGGAATGAACCGCCAACTTCCCATGCACTCTCACATGTACCCAAATACACTCCGGCCAATTAGTTTTAGTTCCACCTATAGCGCATGTCTTTGGACTTGTTAAGAAAACTGGAGCACCCGGTAGAAACCCACGCCAACACTGGGAGAACATACAAACTCTTTCATTCATTTTCTTTTCAGCTTAGTCCCTTTATTAATCAGGGGTCGCCACAGCAGAATGAACCACCAACTTATCCAACATATGTTTTAGGTGGCGCATTCCCTTCCAGCCGTAACCCAACACTGACTACTTTTAAATGAACATCAGTAATCAAATTATTTGCTTAAATCTAATTAAGAGAATAATAAGACTAGGGTGTTTACATGAGTTGCCTTTTGAGTGTTACTTTCATGATCGCGTTTTACATGTTATAACACATAATTCAATTAACGTCATTGCGTCACCGCGCTATCCACATTTCCTTGGGAGTTTCATGTAATTTCGGGTGTTTTATTTTTAATTTGTCGACTTTCACTGCAGTTTGGCACTTTCACTTTCATTCATGACCATTTCATGCATGCCCCCCATGACGAACAAGATATTGGATGCAACTATGAACTGCTGGAAGAGTTGTTTTAATGGAAGTTCATACCGCATGCTGAATGGAAGAAAAAAAAACTCTGCATAGGTGCTTGTTTTCTGCACTGACTCGATAGGTGTAAGAGTGTCAATCAGCTGTGTGCGTGCGTGCGTGTGTGTGTGTCGACTACCCTGTCACAAAAAGTGTCCTAAAGTCCTACATGAGGGTAATAGTTCGATTAAGGCAGAGGTGTCAAAACTCGGCCCTGGAGGGCCAGTGTCTTGCAGATTTTAGCTCCAACTTGCCTCAACACACCTGCAAGGATGTTTCTAGAAAGCCTAGTAAGAGCTTGATTAGCAAGCCCAGGTGTGTCTGATTGGGGTTGGAACTAAACTTTGCAGGACACCGGCCCTCCAGGATTGAGTTTGGACACCCCTGGATTAAGATGTTTACATGTCTGTACTGCACTTTTATTAATGCGACTAAAATCGGCATACTCCACATGTCTTAATTCGATTTCTCTTTAGTTCGATTATGACCTTAATCTAATTAAATTAATCAAAAATCGCTGTTTACATGGTAGACTTGCAATCAGACTATTGTCTTAATCGCATTAAAATCAAATTATTGGTGTCCATGTAAACGTAGTCACTGGGAAACACCCATACACTTGTGCCACAGTGCTAACCACTGAGCCACCGTGTCGCCCAAATCATAAACGTCAACAGCAGATGGGATAACTAAGGATTTACCAAATAAATAAATGTTACCAATAAAGATAACACCACAATATCACTATTAATCAAAGCTATTTGGCAAAGTAAATTGCATTGAAAGTTTCATTTCTGTTGTATATGCATTGAGACTTATACAAATTATATGCAGTATTAAGTAA
Source organism: Danio tinwini (assembly GCA_903798205.1). NCBI lineage: Eukaryota > Metazoa > Chordata > Actinopteri > Cypriniformes > Danionidae > Danio > Danio tinwini. Next base: position 27,580,975 of record CAIGQZ010000379.1, read on the forward strand.
TTAAACTACTTTAGTAACTAAATGACTTTGCATTCATTTATTCATTTTCTTTTCGACTTAGTCCCTTTATTATTCTGGGGTCACCACAGCGGAATGAACCGCCAACTTATCCAGCATATGTTTTATGGAGCGGATGCCCTTCCAGCCACAACCCATCACTGGGAAACATCCATACACACTCATTCACACTCATACACTACGGACAATTGTAGCTTACCCAATTCAACTGTACCACATGTCTTTGGACTGTGGGGGAAACCCACGCCAACACGGGGAGAACATGCAAACTCCACACAGAAATGCCAACTGACCCAGCCGAGGCTCGAACCAGCGACCTTCTTGCTGTGAGGCGAGAGCGCTACCCACTGCGTCACCGTGCTGCCCTAAATGACTTTTCAGACAAAGTAATTAGTTAAGTAATGTAAAAGCAATTGAATGACGTAATTAGTGTTTTGTTTAAAGTAATTAATCCAATGATATTGTTTATAATCACCACTGCAATATACACAAATAAATAATAATAAAAATTGTGCATTTTGATCTTGATCTTATTTATCCATGTTTTTAGTCAAAAAATGTAACTCGCTCAATAAAATAATAACTCAACAATGAAATCAACATTACATTTCCAGTGGCGATCACAGTGCTATTTGGAAAAAACGAAACTTGCTTGTGTGATTATAAATCTGCACGTTATATCTTATTTTTTGCTTTCATAAAATGTAATAATAACTGCATCCCTATAGGCTTCTATGCAGTCATTGCTTTTGGTCTCTGATGGTTATGGTTGGTTTTTGTGTGTGGAGACATTAACAAACAGCCTTTATTGACCTTATTCTTCAACGCGGAAGTGCGCTTGTTTTTGCTATTGTTTTAGAACTTCCGATTCATTTGCCTATGGGAGGAATAATAAACGTCAGAAAATGGTCAAACTACCTCTACAAACAAGTGTTTGCATGACTATACAAAGTAGAATACAACATCAAGCAACAGAACAAGCTGTTTTTAACGTCTAAAAATGAATGGACATGAATAAGACCGGAAGTCTCAAGCCAAAATGAATGTGGCTTTGCCTGCTCATACGTGGAGAATAAGGTGAATATTGTAGCACAGACGTTGTGCAAGTGCATTTATTCAGCGACCACAGTAATCAAATTAGCCAAAATGATTTAACAATCAAACAGGCAGTGGTTGAATAACATTTAGACCTTGCCATATGATAACTGATGTTTTGGAAATTTATAGATGTGTTTTCAGACACACAGTGCTTAAGCTCATGTTTTATTACTGTTTTACCAGGATGACCCAGTGACCAATCTGAACAATGCTTTCGAAGTGGCAGAGCGATACCTGGACATCCCCAAGATGTTGGACGCTGAGGGTATACACCGTTTTTATTTATTTATTCTGTGTGTGTGCATGCTGCAAATCTATTATTATTTGTGTTTCTTTGTATCAAGTACACTATGCATGCTTTTGGTTGCGTGTTTGTGTGTGTTTGTGTGTGTGTGTGTGTGTGTGTGTTTTTGCGCACATTTGTGTTCACACTTGTGTATGTGTGTGCATGGGGGGGGTAAATGTTGCTTAAAGTGTGTGTGAACTGTAAAAATATCCATAAATGAACAGTTTTCTGTATTGTGAGAATCCTTTTTATTTTATTTATGCTTTTGTGAGGACTTTAATCTTTCCTCCAACAATTTTTTATGTCAAAAAGTTTGAAAAAGTGACATTTTTGTGGGTTGAGGTGATATATTGTGTGTATTGGTGTTAATTTCAATACAAAAACCTGGTAATAAACTGCTAGTACTGTTTTATTATGCTCTTATTTTACATACTTCTATATTTATGTAATTTCTTACACAATATATTGTTTCAAACTACTAAAATGTCACTAAATATCACTTTGTTTAACTGCATTATTACATTTACAACATCAAAAGTCAACAGAGCAGAGGTTAAGCTCCCATAATGCAATTCACAATCGTAAATAAATGGTGCTAAACTGTAAATCATGGCATAAGGAAGTTGTTAATTAATGGATGTTTTTACAGTTTGTGTGTTTAGTGCATGTCAGCACATGCCCTGTATTTCTAGGAGTTGTTCCTGGTCTCCAGCATACAGACAGTGCAAACGCCCACACTTAATGTCCTCCACAAACACTGTCACCATAGCAGCGAGTTGTTTCTCCTTCAGGCGTGATCTGTCCATGTCGCTGTTCAACCTGCTGCATCAGAGCATGCTTTAATGCCATTTAATTGTGTATTGTTCTGAATTCCTATTTACATACTAATTCCAAATAATGTTAGATTCAACTAGTAGCATTGAAGTAAAATATTACTAAAATCATTGCTAAAATAATCGAATAAAAGCATATATAATATTAATGAATGTATGTTATACTATACATCTGATATATTATCATACCTGTCAATATTGGGATGTAAAAATAAGTGATATGCCACCATAATAAGGGATTACCCCGACCCCCCTCTTTAAAAAATTCCCAAATGACTAAATATGTTAATTTGGAGCTGTTTCATTGTAAATTAACAGTTAAAAGGTCAGTAATATGTTTTATTATTATTATTTACAAAAGAAAAAATAAATAGTATACATTAGCAGCAAATACATTAGCAAACAGTTCAGCTTGTTAAAATTAATAGCTATTATAAAGAAATAAAATCAAGCTATCAAATCTCATTAGCCGTTTCTTCACTGTATAACTGACACATTCTGATTAAAGAGCAATGAATGAATCTCTTATTCATTAAGATTTTTTTGGTTGATTATATTAACAGGTGTCATTTTAAAAATGCACAAATCAAACGTTATAATGAAAGTTTTTTAATTTTTCAATTTATTACGTTATAATAAATTTTTATGCTCATTTAGGACGAAATTAGTTGTGTTTGGAAAAAAAAACCCACCAAGATCAACATCTTTAGATATTTTTATTATTATTATGAATTATGTATATATAATTTGGCAACAGTGAAACAAACTCATACACTACATGGTTGAGTGTAGTGAATAGTGTCACTTGGGACACAACTTTAAGCTGTTACCATTTTTTTATGGCTCTAATAATTTGGAAACCGTTAAACATCGCCTGAATATTTGTTTGAATTTCCATTTAGTAAAAAAGTTTCCATTTGGGATGACACCAAACTCAAACACTACATCAGGGTTCAATAAACTTGTTCCTGGAGGTCCGGTGTCCTGCCGATTTTAGCTCCAACCTTAATCAAACACACCTGAAGAAGCTAATCAAGGTCTTACTAGGTATAGTTGAAACATCCCGGCAGGTGCGTTGAAGCAAGTTGGCACTAAACCCTGCAGGGACACTGGCCCTCCAGGACCCAGATTGGTGACCCATGCACTACATGGTTGAGTGTACAAGTGAATAGTGTCAATCGGGACACAACTTTAAACTGTTACCATTTTTTACCACCATTTTTTATTTCACTAATAATTTGGCAACCATTAAACATCACCTGAGAAAATGGTTTGAATTTCTGTTTAGTAAAAGACGTTTTCCGTTTGGAACGACACAACTCCTACACTACATGGTTGAGTGTACAAGTGCATAAGTGAATAGTGTCATTTGGGACACAACTTTAAACTGTTACCACCATATTTTATAATAATTTGGCAATAATTTGGTTTATTTATTGGCTAATAAAATAGTTTGAATTTAAAAAAAATTGAGACAACATCAAACTCGCACTCTACACAGTTGAGTGTACAAGTGCATAGTGTGTCATTTGGGACAAAACTTTAAACTCTTACCATTATTTTTATTTCACTAATAATTTAGCAACCATTAAACATCGCCTGAGAATATGGTTTGAATAAAAAAAAAAATCCATTTGGGACGACACTAAGCTTATACTAAGTGCATAAATAAATAGTGTCATTTGGGATGCAACCTTAAACTGTTACCCCTATTTTTTCCCCCATGTCATTTAACATGCGTAAATGCGTGTGTAACATGCACGTGTGTGCGTTTGAGTCCTGTCTGCATCCCTGTGTGTGTGCATGTGTGTATAACTCTCGTTTCCCCGCAGACATTGTGAACACAGCACGTCCAGATGAGAAAGCCATAATGACCTATGTGTCCAGTTTCTACCATGCCTTTTCTGGAGCCCAGAAGGTACCAAATGACCCCTAACATCCCCGAACAGCTCCTCTTCAGTATGGCTTTTTCCGTCAGTCCTGGAATAATTAAAAGAGGATGCTGGTTAAGACACTATCAAAAGTGTGCGTTTTAACCAGTCCTCCTCTGGCCCTTCGACTTTCTTAACAGCGGATTGGCTCTTTCTCTCTCTTCGCGGGTTGCCAGGGTTTTAATGCAGGATTCCAGACCCCCCATTTCCCTTTCAATGGGGGAAGCCCATAAAATGCATAACAATCTCCTCCTATTTCTCCTCTCTCAGTGGGGACACACAGGCTTTGGGTTGCTTTGCTTCACCGCTGTCTCTTTCTCTCTCTTTTTTGTTCTCTGCTGGCTCTGCTATAGATATCGTGGGCACTCTGCGGCCGGATGAGAAGGCTATTATGACCTACGTCTCCTGTTTCTATCACGCCTTCTCAGGTGCTCAGAAGGTGAGAAGCCTTTGAACCCTGACTCTTGACCTTGAAACTCTTGATGCCCATTCATATCTGGTTTTATCGTCTTGGTTCGTTGTATTTTGCTTCAAATGAATACGCAGGAAGAGCAAAAAAACTTCAATATATACATTAAATGTCCTGCGAAATAAAAATTAAAACAATTGGATGTTAGTTTTAGGGATATCTATTAGCTAATGTGCTCTAAAACACGCGTTTAGAAATTTTTAACCCGAAAGAAGCATGTAAAGCTTGTAGTTTGTCACTTCTGCCTATATAAATGTTTATTTTTTCACATCACTTCACACTTTAGTTTCTCATTAAATCTTCTGACCATTCAAATGCTCTCTAGTGTCTGACAAGCCCTGCACCCTTCTCAAGACGCTTCTCATTTGATGCGCTTGAGCTTAAGCATTCTCATTGGCAGAGCTGTGATTAAAAACAAAATGCTATTGGCTGCTTATTTAATTAAAAAGGGGAGGAGCTACTCTGTCCCACCCTCTTCGTTTTTTTTTTTTTAGTTGAGATAAAGTCTAAATCAAACCTTAAATTAAAACTGCACATTTCAAAGCAATTTATTGAACCTTTTAATATACAGTGATCCCTCGTTATTCACGCGAGTTACGTTCTGCAAATAACCCGCAATACGCAAAGTAGTCAGCTTCTTTAAAAGTAATCAGCTTTTACAATTATTTTAGATGTTTTAAGGCTGTAAAACTCCTCACTACACACTTTATACACTTTTCTCAGACAGGCATTAACATTTTCACACTTGTTTAAACACTCTCACAGTTCAAAAAAAAAAAAAGTCCAGTATTATCGAATGAAAGTAAAGATCAGAACTTTACTGTCAGGCGCAAACATTCATCGCTGTCAGCAAAAGGCTCATAAAGCTTTTTAGCTTTTGTGTGGATAATGTTGGCATCCAGCGTAATGTTCTATTTCCTGCAATCCCTGATCCATAAAACTAAAGCAGACTCCATCCTTAAGGGAGTCGCACACCGGATGCACCGCGCTCATGACAATTGGAAGTAACACACACCGGACGCGCACATTCACATGTTATTTCAAATAAAATTACTCAGATGGAGCACTGTGGCTCTGTGGATTGATTGACAATGTTCTACAGCCAAGCAGGACGCAAAACACAATGTGCTGTTTACACAAAAAAAAGCATGTCAAATTGCATTTAAAAATATCTGCAAAACTGCGAGGCCACAAAAGGTGAACTGTTACAGCGAGGGACCGCTGTAATGGAATATTAGACAGCTTTTCTAACTCAGTTAATGCTCATTGGTGATGTCATAATTGGAATGCAAGAATTGTACACAAACAAAACCAAATGAGAATATACAACCCTTTCACACATACAATCACAATGGTGTGATCAGCCATGGCTGGTTCTTGAAGCATACAATCACACCAGTGTGATTAAAACATTGAGCGCACCTCATCAACTGATAAAATTCAAATCTGACTGTGGCACAGAAAGAGGAGTGCAGCGCTTGTTATAAATCACAAAATTTATAAATAATTTATAAATTGAACTGTGCTTTTAAACAAAAAACATTTATTTTAGGTTTCAGATATTTAAATACATAACTGCAGGCAAAACATGCTTTGTAAAAAAAAAAACTTTGTAAAATACACAGGGATGTATATGGAGACAGAAATAATAATAATATTTTTTTCATATAACTAGACTATGTGCTTTGTTAACGTAAGATACGCACTGTTTATGTTACTAGAATATTTTCTCTATTACTCTCCCAGGTAAACAGTTGCTTACCTTTATGCATTTCGGAACAAAAATTATGCTATATTGACGTGAATATCCTCAGCTGTATCTCAATATAGACTTGGGCTGCAGGAGAGGGTGAAGTCCAGATGGAATACAGCTGAGGATACTTGTGTCAATATAGCATAATTTTTGTGTTGCTGTACAACAAATAATATTTTTACATTACCGTGAGGGTTGGGTTTAGGGTTGAGGTAGGGGTAGATACTAATAAATTGTGTAATTTTAATAAATAATAAAAATACTTCTCATTAACTTCTAATTGCAGCTGTATCCCTTCTAGCAAGACAAAGTATGTGTTCTAGCACATATTTGAGAATCTGAGTATCAGAAATTTCACAATATAATTAGAACTATGCCAATATTGACAGAAAAGTGCAAAAAGAAACAAAATACGGGTGAAAGGGTTAAACACATTTTAAAGCATGTGTTTTTTTCGATTTTTGTCCTGAATGAAGTATTATTTTTTTTCAATTATTTTGCTTCGTAATATAGTGTGAATGTAATGTGCAGTTTTAAAAGGGCTTTATCTGGAATATGGAAACCATTGTTATTAATTCAATGCCCCAATATACTCATTGTTAAGTTCTTTGAATACAAGTACAAAGTAAGTTGCAAACTCTTTTGCATTAATGAACTAATAATTAATATGCCAGATGCCAACCACACTGTTGAGAGCCATGTTTAGATAAGCCTATACATATGCGCTGTAATAATGTCACATTGGGGTGGTCGCTCTTTACAGTATGTAAACAGACATAATTAAGCTGGATGCAGATCAGTTTATTCAGTCTTGTCTTCCAACTCTATTGGCTCAACATATGGTGTTGACTTATTCTGGGTTTCAAATTTGAAACAAACCACCAGATGGCAGGCATCCTTTTTTATTCCAAAGCATGCATTCTTTAAGACACTGAGCCCTAAATGAAGAAGATATTCGGTTGACGTTTTGAGGAATGTCAAATTTACAGCTACTTGATCTTTTAATATATAATCCAGCATGAATGTGTGAAGCAGTGCCATAAACCAATTCAACTGAACCAGGTGTGAACGTGACATGAGTTGAGGCTTGATTTGATTGATCACAGCTTTGGGCTTCACTACCCAAAACCATTGCCATCACCACTTTCTACACATGCACTTATTTTCCATGCACTATTATTAATACTGTCAATAGGTTTACTGGTATATCACAGTCATGTTTAAAAGCTGAATTTTGCTGTTTCATGTTTCATATTTGTATTCTATTAATAAGATATAACAGCGGAGGCTATACATATGAAACATCACAACAATGCAATTCACAATATTGAGTTTACTCCACTCTGGGGTTACAGGTTTGATGTTAACTAAGATGTTCTGTTGTGTGTCTACATAAGCATGTATCTATTTTGTTCAGTGTTGGGGAAGCTACTCTGAAACTGTAGCTTGATAAACTACAAGCTATTATATTGCCAAAACATGTATAAACATTAAAGGTGCTGCATGTATGTTTTTGAATCTTCTAAAGGATAAGAATACCATTATATGTTTGCAGATATTTTAGAAACATGGCAAGTGAACATTCTTGTTTATCTGAAAAACAATGCTGAAGACAATTATATTACATCACCCCCGGTTGCCTTGTTGGAAAACAGAGTATTTCATTCAGTCAGAAAAGCTCTCAAAGCATGCGCCCGAGACTGAATTGCACAGTAGCATGAGACTCAAAGTTCCACATGAGGTGGTTATTAATTAGTAAACAATATAAATGTTACAAACGTAAAAATTAGGTGAGCATGTTACAAAGTAACCCTGTGTCCTACAACACATTACATGACAAGATTTGCAGTGATAAGCAATTTGGCTGTTTGGACCAGATGAAACACAACATAATCTTTAATACAGCCATTCTGAAGCACAGAATAGTGCACTCACTGCAATGGTAAGGTTTAGAATCTAATTAATACATATTAAACCTCTTTAGCATTATTAAATGTAGATGCTGAATCACTGATATGTGTTGGTTTGCATTATTTCATTATTATTAATTATTTTATTTTTAAGATCTGAGGTGAACTATCTGCTGCTGCTTTCAGTAGTATGGCAATACATGTCATATAAAATGGCATTCAAACTTACATTGTTAGCATTTAACACTGAATAAGCACATGAGGTGTACCTGGGGTGATGATTGTCAGTTTTCTGTTGTTCAGCTGCATGAAATAGAAGCTGTTTATAAAATATAAATTTCAGGTGTTGGTTAGAACAAAAATTTCTTTTAATATGGAGAATATTTCTTCTGTTGCATGCCGTTGCTTTCATTTAGAACGCCACTTAAATCAGCCTTTATGCTTGATAGTCAGACTCGCTCCTGTACTCAATCTGGCAACCTGCGCTTGCATTTGTTTTCATCCAGGAATGCAATACCTAGTTTAACCACTTAGTGTCAAACTTGCATACTGCACCTTTGATTTTAAGTCAAATATTTGTCTCTTATAATAACAGTGCAAAATAAAAGCTTAATGTATTACACACAGTATTCAAAATGTTCAGACTGTCAAGAGTCCAGAATAAAACCGCAACAAATGTAGCACTGCAATATGAAAAAAATAACTTGGGGCACTTTCTCAAATACACGAATATGGGTATTTTCAAAACGGCTGCTTTTTTCTACAAGATTTGGCTCTTCATGTACACAAAACACTGTATCAGGTGACAATTCGAAACACTGTGTTCAGTGTGGTCACAAAGTTTTTACCTCATGATGTTCGCGTGCACGCTGTTTTCTCCTTTCTGATTGGCCGACGCACCTGGGTTCACACCAAATTCATCTTTATTTCTATAGAACTTTTACAATGTAGGTTGTGTCAAAACAGCTTAATATTAATTAATATTCTAGTAAATTGAAAGTGTCAGTTCAGAGTTCAGTCCAGTTCAGTGTGGTTTAAAAGTCCAAACACTGAAGAGCAAATCCATTGATGTGCAGCTCCACAAGTCATAAACCAAGCAAGCCAGTGGCGACACTGCTAAGGAAAAAAATTCACCAATTGACAATGTCAGTAAAGGGAAAAAAAACAACCTCTAGAGAAACGAGGCTCAGTTGGGCACGACCATTTATTGTCTGGCCGAACTTGAGCTGCAATCTATGTCCGAAAGATGCGATTGAAGTGAATTCCATGTGCGTTATTTGCACCGCAGGATGGTAATCCACTTTTATCACGTTTGCGTTGACTTGCATGCAGCATACTCGTGCAAATACTTAATTTTGTGTTTAGTGTGAACCCAGCAAAAACGCTTTTATCACCACCTATTGGTTCGACGTGCCCTTAACATGCATCACAGTGCATTTTTGTGCTTTAATGTGGCCAGATGGTGGAAAACTCAGTTTATGAAAGTGCCCATGTACATGTGGAGATGGCCTTAGGTTACGCACACTGTAGCATTTACTCAAAATATTGTATTTCTCTAAAGAACTATACCATTTTTAACCCTCACACAAAGTTCTTACTGTTAGAATATTTCATGGAATGAATATCAGCTGTTTTTACCTAGAAAAAAAGTATTATTTACAAAATGACCGTAATAAATGCAGTGTTTCCTCTAGGATTGTTTACCGCTGTGGCGGCAGGACTGGTAGACACAGATCTACCAACTACCTATGGCAATAATGCCGTTATTTCAATGACAAATGTTATAAGCGCAGTATTACAAGTCGAGATCGCATTCATGTAATACGAGCATGTGAATCTCTTTGCTTGCGGAGCGATTTCCTCTGTTCGTGCACAACTTCTTGCACACCCTCAAATAAACTCTGCTCAAGTGCAGATTTTCTTGTACACGCTCAAATAAACACTGCTGAAGTGTGATTTAGTGCATTTATGTAACAAGTATGTCTCCAACATTTATTAGATTTGCTAGGAACATTTATAATTGCGTCCAATAGACCTACAGAGCAGCATTAATGCGTCCTGAAGTAAAGTGAAACGGCTATAAACTCCAGCAAGATAGTCATTGTATGCAAAGCCATAGATTCTAAAGTATAATTATGGAAACGGTGTTCATCTTAACTGAACTACATTGTGTTTGCCGGCATCACGCATCACACACCTGTCAGTCAGTCAGCATGTCACTTTAAAGGGTTAAACAAATAAAGCACAACACTACGATTACAGAAAGGTTTGCGCTGTTATAATTCACTTACCTTTTAATACGTTTTGGTGCGATTATAACTCGCTATTAAAAAAACAACAACGACAGAATGTTTTTAAATGAGAAGCTGTTATGTAGCCGTGGCGGGATGAATTTTGGTGTGGCGCCCCGCCATGGAAGAATGAATATAGCGGAATCCATGAAATTTAAAACCATAAAAGGGTTATTTACCAATACATGGCTGTAATACACAGCTGTAATATGTTTTTGTAGTATAAAACAACACTGTTTCTTCTTTAGGCAATTGCAGGTATAGAGGACGAAACCTGCAATAACATGAAATAAATAAATACGCAAATCTATAAATAAGTGAGTAAATAAATTAAACAATAAATATGCAAATTAATAAATGCATGTATTTAAAAAATCCACAAATTCCTGCATAAATATATAAATCATTCTTAGTTCGGGCAGGTTAATAATTAAACAAATTACTCTGATGTTGGGAGAATAAATGAAAGTTTATCCCCCTCCCTCAAGCGTTTATTTATTCTTGAACGTAGCGTACTTACTTTTCCTTAGCTCAACATGTAATGAGAGGCTGTCTGTCAATCATCAGAAGCTAGTCACAAACAAAATGTATGCAAATGTTTTTTTAACGATCAACCAATGATGGCACAAAGACCACCTTCAGATTATTGACAGAGCTTTCGAGTACTTTATTTTCCTGCCCGCACTATTAATTATTTATATATATATATCTTTATTTATGCAGGAATAGTTTTTTAATACATTTATTTGTTTACATATTTATTTATTTATTGTTTTATGCAGGTATTTCTAAATTTATTTACTCATTTATATATTTGCATATTTATTTATTTATAGTTTTTGCATGTTTCATCCTCCATATGCAGCTTTACTAAATCGAATGTAAAAAAACAAAAGCATCTAGCCGCTGGAAAAAGCTACAATGCATCAATAATAGCTGAGCTACTGTTATCTACTGTACTAAGTCACTTGGTGCTAGCTACCCCCCCAACACTGATATTTGTAGTTTTGAGCTGTTCTGTGAAGTTTTAGCTCTGCCAGATACAGTATATGTAGAGCTACCCATTGATTTGTTCTGTTTTCCATGTGAAGAGAAGCCAGAAATTTTTCAGCGTATTTGTTTAAATGTTCTTTAGCACTTCACACCAGCTTTTTGAACACTTTCTGTGTTTCAGCGTTAGTTAAAGCTGTAAAGAGCCCTGAAGAGATCGTCCACTGGTGGTATAAATAACGGAGAATGTAAATTTGATTTTTGCAAAAGCATGTGGAATTTTGCAGCTACTACACAGAAACTAACCAGTTTTGGTGTTTTGCATGGAATAGTATGATATAGTTAGCTTACAAGTGAAGTAATGTTGATGTTTAACCGAATCTTATTTTTCGTTTGACTAGTTTTGACGCATGTTATTGTGTGTTTAGCACATGGTTTACTTAACAACACATGGAGTTTTGTTTCATTGTGTGCTCAATACCTTATTTGTGTGTGTTTGGATGTAATTTTAAGACACTATGCTAAACCCACCAAATCCATTAAACCATTTGTTAGTGTAAACTAAAGCAGCATCTTGACATTTGCAGATCTGAAAACTTCTTGAACGAAGTGTATTGTGTATACTGTATCGTACAGCTTTTGAACATGCGGTATACACTATATATTTGTGTATTAAACAGTATGGTGTTTTTTTTTTGTTAGTTTTTTTTTTGGAGTGTATTAAAACTATTTTACATTTAGAAAGATGTGTTGTATCACGATTGCATCTGTCCCTTTCTGTGATAGGCTGAGACAGCAGCCAATCGTATCTGCAAGGTCTTGGCGGTCAATCAGGAAAACGAGCACCTGATGGAGGACTATGAGAAACTGGCCAGCGACGTGAGTGCAGGACAAAAATTATTTGTTGTTTGTGTGCTATTCATGTAGACTTAAATGTGCAAATTAAATTTAGGTTAGTTATTTTTAAAAATAGAGTGCTGTTTAATGGAGTTTTTTTTCCAACACATTTTTCAATACAATAGTTTCAATAGGTAATGTCTAATATGCACTTAATTAAGAGTATGTTATATTTTACTTGTTATTTTGTAAGATACTAGTATTCACCTTAAAGTGACATTTAAAGGCTTAACTAGGTTAATTAGGTTAAGTTAGGGAAGTTAGTTTACAAGTCATTGGACAGTAGTGGTTTATGTATCTAATAAAAAAATTCTTAAGAGGGCTAAAAATTATAATAATAATAATAACTATAATAATAATAAAATTATAAGTCCTCCTGTTTTTTATATGAAGTTAAAGTCAGAATTATTA
>CAIGQZ010000379.1:27595238-27628333 GCA_903798205.1 Danio tinwini
GTGTAATTCTGACTTTAACTGAACCTGATTAATTTATTCTTCATCTTTAGGATATTAATGGTGCATGGCACAAACTGGAAGGGGCAGAGAAAGGCTATGAAGAGTGGCTTCTGAATGAGATCCGTCGCTTGGAGAGACTTGACCATCTTGCAGAAAAGTTCCGTCAGAAAGCAGCCATCCACGAGGGCTGGACAGATGGTATGGATGCATATATTAACTCAGGGTTCCCACGGCTTATGTATTGCAGATATTGAAATCATTTTTTTCGTGAAAGCCAAACAGTAGTAGGTTTGCACCAATTGACCAGCTAAGGACCAAAATCAGATAAAAAATTTTTTTAAAATTTTGATTGGCCTGACCAATGTCCTGCCGATAATCTGCCAATTCCAGCCAGTCCGTATTGATATCGGCTGACAGTGTGAACCATGATGTGATAAAGATGCTAGCGCTCACTCTCATAGCATTATTTTGTGGCCTTGGAAGTTTTTCACATTGTGTAAAAATGTGTATATATAAAATAATACTACAAAACTATACATACAAATATTAATCAAAAGATATCATATAAGCGTAGTTTATAATCTTTGGACTTTTGTGAAAATACTAAAATAGAGAAAAAGTTAAAGTTAAATACAGTGGAAAAAAGGCATGGGCCGGTATAAGATTCTGACGGTATGATAACCTTGGATAAAAATATCACTGTATCACGGTATTGTGATTACTGCTTTAAAATGTATTTTTAAATGTCTGGGTAAAAAAACTACAACTTTTTTCCCATTTGAAATCAATATATTTTATTTTTTGAAAGATTTATAATATTTTAAAGCAGTAAACATGTCAGGCTGAATAATTTAAATTAATCATTAAATGAATCACTTCTGCTGTCTTCATTAGTTTCAGAAACACAGATTTCTTTACAATTTAAAATGGCATCTTTGGATATATTTTCTGCTGAGTATACTGTTGTCAAAAAAAATGTAAATAAAAAATCTTACACATACCTTAGGAACGTATTACAGAAAATTGTGGCAGTTTTAAAACCTTGACTTTTCCAAACCACGGTATGTATACCTTGAAAACAGTTATCGACCCATGCCTGGAAAACTAATGCTTATTTTAATAATGAATCTTAATAATGTTTTATAAAATGTAAAACATTTATTTCGAATGATTTTTAAATAATTAACTTTTTTTAATGGTAAAATATGTCATAAAAGTATATTTTTAGTTGTTATTGCAGTCAATTATAGTAAGGGAGACAATCGGAATCTGTAATAAAATGGGTATCTGGAAATCGCACTTCCCAAAAAAATAAATAGCCAAGAAAATTGAGATCGGTGCATACTGTTTATCGGTGCATAAACTTTTTATTGTAATACGAATTTGTTTTCATCATGTAATATTTTCATGTGTATATATTTTGCCATGAGATACATAAATAATAATTATAATAATTTATCGGTGCATAAACAAAAGTGTGAAATCTGTTTAGATGCTAATATCTCTGTCTGCTTGTGTTTAGGTAAAGAGGCCATGCTCACACAGAAGGACTATGAAACCGCATCTCTGTCTGAGATTAAAGCTCTCCTGAAGAAACACGAGGCATTCGAGAGTGACCTTGCCGCCCACCAGGACAGAGTGGAGCAGATTGCTGCCATTGCACAGGAGCTCAAGTGAGAAAAAGACAAATAAAATAAAATAATAGAGGCAACTAGTAATAACTGAGAAAATGAATGGTATTCAGCACCAAATGGGTGGAAAGTTGAGAATTTGTTTGGGATGCTTGATATATCGGTGGCCATATCGGTAACCGTTAATAACTGCTTAATTAAAGATGTAAGCATTATTGGTTTGATAAGAAAATAAGGTTTGAATATAAGGTTGGTTCGATAGATAATGCCATTGTCCATCGCCGATGGCCGATAGACATCACGATGCTGAGCCGGCATGACGATCCTCCACCTCGCCCCCATCGCAGCAGCAATCCGCTCACGAAAAATACACATTTAGGCCCAGTTTACACTAATACGTCTTAGTTTTAAAATGCCATTTTAGGACAAAAAAGATCTGATATTTGCTTATCGTTATCTGTATGATAAGAAAATTAGATTAAAATATTAAAGTCAGTACTTAAGAAAGTTTTAGTTATGTAGATTCTTGATGTATTGGTGGTCATATTTGTGTTGGCCGATAAATGCTTACTTTGTTACGTTATTATTATCTTTGCGATTAAGAAAAAAATTTGGTTTAAATATTAAAGTTCATACTTGAGAGCTTTAGATAAAGATGCCTGATTTATTGATGACCATCTTTGTGTTGGTAATACCTATAATCGCTTATTTTATGCTATCGTCATCTCTACGATGAGAAAATTAAGTTGAAATATTAAAGACAGTACTTGAGAAAGTTTTAGATATGTTGATTCTTGATGTATCGGTGGCCATATTTTTGTTGGCCGATATATGCGTCTTTTTTATGTAGTCAATATCTGTATGATTTAAAAAAATGAGGTAGGCCTGTCACGATAATTTTTGCTGCGCAATATATTGGCACAGAAATTGTTGCGATTAAGCAATATTATTGTCATTTTGAGATCATTTATGCCACTATAATGATCATTCATTCATTCGTTTTCCTTCTACTTAGTCCCTTTATTCATCATTGGTCGCCATAGTGGAATAAACCGCCAACTTTTCCAGCATATGTTTTACACCGCGGATGCCCTTCAAGCAGCATCCCAGTACTGGCAAACACCCATACACTACGGCCAGTTTAGTTTATTCAATTCCCCTATAGCGCATGTGTTTGGACTGAGGGAAACCGGAGCACCCGGAAAAAACCCACGCCAACATGGGGAGAACATACAAACTCCATACAGAAGTGCCAACTGACCCAGCCAGGACTCAATCAAGTTACCTTCTTGCTGTGAGGCCACAGTGCTAACCACTGAGCCACCGTGTCGCCCCATTAATGATTATATAAAAGCATAATATTGTCATTCTTAAGGTTATTAAGATTCTACAATTTGATGTTAAAAAGGTAAATGTCCTATTATAAACTTTGACAGCAGTGACGTGTTGCCTGATAAATGCTTTTTTGTTGTTGTTGTTGTTGTTTGTATTAGAAGAAAATTAGGTTGAAATATTAAAGTTAGTACTTGAGAAAGTTTTAGTTATGGATGCTTGATATATTGGGGGCCATATTTGTGTTGGCTGATAAATGCTTATATTTTTATTGTTGTTTGTATTAGAATAAAATTAAGTTGTAATATTAAAGTCTTGAGAAAGTTTTAGTTGTGGATGCTTGATATATTGGGAGCCGTATTTGTGTTGGCTGATAAATGCTTATATTTGTTATTGTTATCTGTATAAGATAGTGATGCTCCGATTGATCGGCCACCGATCACGATCGGCCGATATTGGCTAAAATAGATTGATCGGCTAACTTTAAAAGCGCCGATCAAAAAAGCCGATCACTTGACGTAAATTACTCGCACGACTTTTTCACACGTGCATCCAGGGCCAACAGGTAAACAACAGCAGAGCAGAGCTTACTATTGGCAGCATGAGTTTGTCTTTTTAAAAGTGTCCAATAAAGATTTAAAGTTTGCAATGCATGTCGTGATAAAATCCCTCAAGCAAGCAACGGCATTTTAACAGCACTAACATGATTAGGCATTTTAGAACACGCCACACAACTAAATATGCAGCGTATGAGAATCCCTCAACCAGCCGACTGTGAGTGATGCATTTAAATGACGTGAACCATACAGCAGGGATTGTACGAGGTGGAAAGATATCGCATTCAGAATTATGGAATTCTTTTGCCTATACGAACAACCTGTGATATATCGAGTGCAGACGCCTGTTCAATGTGTGTGTGGCACACTCTCCAGCTTGCTGTGCATGTATGGCAAGCCTTTTTTACATTTAATCTATAACCTGTACTAATATCAATTTTCATGTTACTTGTGCTTTTTAGATACTAGTATCTTTTCCATTAAATACTAGTACTTATTCATTAGATAGTACTTATTAAATAGATACTAGTTTTTATTTATTAGATACTAGTACGTATTTTAATAGTGACTAGTAATTTCTGTTGTCACTAGTAACACATTTTTATTTTTTTCATTGATTTCTATGGGATCTGTCATTGAGATATGTATATATAGTAGTGTGTATTCCAACTGGGACTAGTACATTTATGTACTGCTAGTTAATCGTTAAGTACTGGTACATATTAATTAGATACTATTACTTATTCATTAGGTACTAGTGCTTAATAGTCACATACTAGTATATGTTTAATGTACTGGTACTTCTTTATTAGATACTAGTTCATCTGGTTGTTCCTCCTTATTTCTCTGCCTTGTTATTTAGGAAGGACGGCATTGGCTTACAGTAGCTTACTACATTATTTTATTTTTTGGATCTGATGTAGTTGGTTCCTCGACTACATCAGACGTTCATAATAATAACTGACAAAAACACTTGCCATATTGTCCTTTGAGGCATTTGCCAGTTTTGGTGTACCAAGTTTTACATTTTGCTGCCAATAATAAAATGTAATCAGTGTATTAAGAGGCTACATCCCATTAAGCTGATCAGATGTGTGTTGGTCTGCCTGACCCCTCTTTGTTTGGAATAATTTGAAGTTACTAGTATTTGGGAAAGATAATACACTTTATTGACTCATTGACTTTTTTGAATGGCCATTCCCCTGCCATTCTGTGATCGGCAGTGATCGACAATCGGCAGATCATGATTTTGGTAATTGGTGATCGGCCCTAAAAATGATCAGAGCATCTCCAGTATAAGAAAATGAGGTCAAAATATTGAAGTCAGTACAGATATATTTTGCCATCTTTGCATTGGCCGATAAATGTTTATTGTTTTATGTTAACAATATCTACACAATGAGAAAATTAGAATAAATATATTATAGTTGGTAATTGAGAAAGTTTTAGTTAATGATGCCTAATGTTTAGATTAACATATTTGTGTTGTCTGATAAATGTTTGTTGTTTTGTTATCGTTATCTTTACTATAAAAAATTTGATTGACATTTTAAAGCTGATAAATTATGCATTATTTCCACTTGTGCACAAGTTTTTGTCTGTGAAAGACACACAAGGACATCAGTTTTTTGTAATCGGGGTTGATAAAATTCATATTTATTGGCTTATATATCGGTTTTCTGCTTTCAGGTGTAAAGTTCTCATATTAGCCCAAATTTCTATACCGTTACATCCCTAGTTTTAGTAGTGATTTTTAATCTATTTTGTTTCTGTATGTTAGCGAGCTGGACTACTACGACTCCCCGAGCGTTAATGCACGCTGTCAGAAGATCTGTGAGCAGTGGGACGCTCTGGGCTCCCTCACACAGAACCGCAGAGAGTCTCTCGAGGTACACACACTTACTGTCAACAACACCTTTCTGGCATATTCATAGTGTTTATCAAACTGACAGTGTATGCGGTCTACAGAGGACAGAGAAACAGCTGGAGTCTATTGATGAGCTGTACCTGGAGTACGCCAAGAGAGCAGCACCATTCAACAACTGGATGGAGGGCGCCATGGAGGACCTGCAGGACATGTTCATTGTGCACAACATCGATGAGATCCAGGTACTGCAAACCATTTTGATTTCTTCATCATCTGATTTAACAATGACTTTGGAATAGTGTTCAAAACAGCTTTTAGATAAGGAATTAAGGAGTGCAAAATCCCACATTCAGCGTTGAAACCACTTATTAAAAGCTATATGATGATGATAAGCCTGTATTTGTCACATACACTGTTACATGCACCGAAATGGGACCCCTACAACCATACATAAACATCCCACATTTCAGGAGAATCGAGAGGTAGCATAGAAAAAGGAAATAAGATACATTATGGAAAAAGGAGGTGGAAAAAAGCCCCTCCCAGACTGTCCTTAAAGTAGGGCTGTGTGGGATCAGGGGGAAAAAAAGCCCCAGCAGCAAGCACATAACCAGGGCTTTACATTAACACCCGCCAAACGCGGGTAGATTTTGGTTGTGATGGGTTAGATGGCCACTCCCACTAGTTACTTTGGCTGGCTGAAACTCATGTTTAAATTGCTAGCTCAGTGCTGGCTCGTCGTCAATACAGATTAGACTGTTAGTTTATGACCATTTGTCTATATATAGTGTGATCTTAGAATCGAGAAGCAGCACAAATGACCAAAACAGCTTTTCGTTGAGCAAAAGAAAGCAGGTGAATAATGAATGAGAGGATCACGCACACGGTGAGACAGGCTTTCCTCACTCACTGACAAGCGCTTTAGTGTCGCGTGCAGATGATTTAATGCGCTCGAGTGTTTAAAAGCTCCTGTGCCGTTTCCTCACTGGAAGCAACAGTGCCTAAAAACGAAACTTGTGCAATGCTCGTGCACCCACAGTCTTTCAAGGGCTCGAGATTCTTTGTAAGCAGCAGCAGTTGTTGTCGCTTTCGCTTTAATCATTCTTTGAACAGATTATTAATTGGCCTAACATTAAGCGTGTGCGCAGCATCATCCTTTGATTATCGCGCACGCAATGTTTTTTACCTGCTTTCTTTTGCTTGCTGTTATTTTTGTTAATATAGTTTAGTAATCATCCTTCACAATAACATTGCTTTAATATGTTGTTGTATGCATAGCTACCTGGTGAACTGGGAGCCAGAACAGCATAGTTTTAGATGTGTGAGAATATATATTTTTTTAAATATCAGCTGTTTTGTTGAATAAAAGGTGTATGTATGCAGCAGCATACATTTGTGTTTGACACATTATTTAAAATTTGGGGCTAAGAAATAATTAGTTTGGTGTGGCCAGAGGGAAAAAAAAGGTAAATCCTTATTGTGTTGTGCCCTGAAATGCGACACTTTTTTTATGAAAGCATAACCCATTTGCTTATGCTCATTAAGTAAGCTCATAAACAAAAAACAGTTAAATGAATGAGGAGGCAAGTGGAAAAAACACAATCTAAATGAAGTAATTTTAGCATGCCAAAGTCAAATTTATGCATATAAAAATATAATTTCCCAACAACAAAATTGTGGCTAGTGAAAATGGCGAGTGGCTAGTAACATTGGAAAACTACTAGCCACAGTGGCTGGTGATCAACAACGTTAATCTCAAGCCCTGCACATAACCATAGACATAACATTGCAACAGGGGAGGGGAGGTAGTCTGATGTAGGCAACAGTCCTGCAGCTAGAAAAAGCGCTGGTCGGGATGCGGGGGGACAAATGGCGAGGAGAATGAGTATCAATGCAAAAATGTATACATTTTTCAAATTCCAACCCCAAGAAAGAAGAAAATCTAATTTGTTTTGTAACTACCGGACACACTAGGCTCACACATGAACATTTGCTTAAAGCTCCTGCGAAATTGAATTGCAGTTGCTGTGTTGTTAATTGAAATCTTATTGAAATTTCAATTTGGAAATGCTTGATTTCTAAATCGCCTTACAGCATGATTTTCCTGCAGTATGGTATTTGAACCATTTGAATCATAGCGCAGCACGCCTAAACAGAGCGTGAGAACAGTAGACTGAATAGCCTGCGCATACAGGGATGATGAGTTCAGCACAGGAGCAATTGGTGCCAAAAATGTCAACATCTGTGGTGTGGGATTCAGTTACTTTGGATACAGGAAGGCTGATGTATGGCAGAACAGGTTTGTAAGTCAGTCATATACTGTATTGTGTCTAAAAGTGTGAGAGCGTCGTTTCCTTCAGCATTTTCAATATGCTCCCTTGGAAATAATGGACTTGTGCGCTCAAAAGACACGGTACAGTATGTGAACGGCATATTCCACAGCAGCGTCACAAAGACATCTATGCATGACAAAACAAATCTGTGAACACACACAGCTACTTCTGATCTTTTGTCAAGCAGAACATCGGAGCCTTAAGTTTGACTGTGCGTACACACACACATTTGTTTTGCCATAGGTCTGTTCTAGAGACAATTTGTTACAGCTTTACTAAAGGATTTTTAGTTTGTTTTAGAGATCACAATATTGGTTACAGGTCTTTGACAAAGTTGCGATTAAAATCGAAATCACAATATTGTTTAAGAAAATCCTGATGGGTTTCTTTTGCCCATATCACACAGGCCTAGTTTAGGTGGGTAGAAAGTTGAGAATATAAGTTTGTGATACCCGATATAGGTGGTCAATATATATTGCAATTAATTATTTACTTGCTATTAAAATATGATTAAATAATCCTCTCTTCGTACAATTTATTAAGTTAAATTAAATAGTCAGGCCCGTAGGCAAGAGGGGTTAGTCCTCAGTATATCTGAAAGCTTCAAAATAGTGTCAAAAATAACATTTAGAAGATATCCACAGATATAAACCACACTAAACTGAGCTAAACTGAACTTAAACTCTGAAAACTAAACTGACACTTTCAATTGACTATAGTCTTCTATGTCAAGCTGATTGACACAATCTACATTGTATAAGCGCTATACAAATAAAGGTGAATTGACTTGAATACTTGAATACACATTGCAGTTTGTCAGTTCCTTTTTTCCTTTTTCCAGTTTTTTTGGTGTCTGCTTATACTTGCTCATACAAATCTTCTGACCAATCAATTGCTCTCTAGTGTCTGACATGCCCCGCCCCCTTTAAGACACTTCTCATTTTGACGAGTTTGAACTCAACCACTCACTGGCCGAGCTGTGATAAAAATAATAATAAAAATAAGCCATTGGCTGATATTTAAAATCTGTCCTGTCCTTTTTTTTTTGTCAAGTACTGAATAAAATATGCAAATGTCAAAGCAACTCATGATACATTTGAAGTGGAAATTGCTACAGACATAATATCTATATTGCAATGATCTTAATTAACTTTAAAACATTTTTTAGCAATGCTCTTTTTTAGTGAGGCATTTTTTTCACTGGAAAGACTTTAAATTTATTTTTTTTAATTGTCATTTCATCATAAATAAATCTTTAAAAAACTATTTTTGTTTTTTTATCATTGTTGATGTCTTTATTGTTGTGCAATTATACAACATTTTATAATTAAACTTTAATATTTACTTTATACAACATTTTATAATTAAACATTTTATATAAAACATATATATAAATATTATAAAGTTTAATTATAAAATGTTTAATTATAAAATGTTGTATAAAGTAAATAATACAAAGTTTAATTATGACGTCTAATGTGAAGTAAATTGTATCTGTATTTGCCTTGAAATAGCCATTGAATCTGATACAGCAATAATCTCAAAACTCTTCCTTTATTTTATCTTTCTTTGTTTAATTGCTGGTAATTCTAGTTAGTCATTTTTCAGGACGAGTACGATTCAAGAGCTCTTTTCTCTAACCCCACCTTTATCTTTCTTTAGGGACTGATAACAGCTCATGAGCAGTTCAAATCAACTCTTCCTGAGGCAAATAAAGAGCGGGAAGCTATCCAGGCCATCCAGGCTGAAGTTCAGAAAATTGCGCAGTACAACGGCATCAAACTGGCAGGAAACAATCCTTACACCACCATCACCCCCCAGAGCATTGACAAGAAGTGGGAGAAGGTACGACCTGTTTTTATTTGAGAATGACAAACAAATAATCCTCCACACTATCAATACTTGCTCAGTGATTAATCTATGTAACGTTTCATTCTCCTGAGCTTCATCAGACATCTTATATGACTTATTTTGTTAATGCTTTCATTGAAGGGGGGTGTTCATAAGACTCATGAAGCCTTGAAGTCATGAAGCTTTTATAATCATAATGTGAACAAGATTTTGTGCATGCTTATGACAACAAGTGTCAGTTATGTCATTTTAAATGCAAAGATGATATTGTATGTTAAGACAACTTGACATAAATTCGGTACCAATTGATAATGAAATAAAAAAAAAACACGTCCATTTCCCGCTAAAATTTAAGCTCTGTTCAGTGCGTTGTTAAACATCACTGATTTGCCATTGTGTTCACATGCTCAACAGAAATGACTGTGATTGGCCGTGAAGGTCATCAATTCACCGAACTCACCACTGTTTATTGAGTGTAACCACAGATACATGGACATTGGAGCGCTTTAAAGCCGCGAAGATCAGTCGATTCATCAGTGGATCACTCATATGTCAGCTTATAGACAAACCAGCTGATCTTCACGGCTTTAAAATGGTCCCGTGTCCCTCTATCATCTAAATGCAAACATATCGTTTATGACAACTTGACATAAATACATCAATTGGTCTTTATCTTTATGACAACTTGACATTACCAAGACAACATAACTTGTCATAAATCTGTCATAAACATGATTGTCATGAAGCCATTATAATTGTCTTGAATATTTTTCTGATCACTTTTTCAGTGGAACAAACTGTATTTGTCATTAAAATGTCTCATTATAAGTGTCATTACTTTGTCAGATCATTTTTGTAAGGGCATCATTAATATTTAATGACAATTTAGTCATAAAATTAGCTTGTAGCACTTTAGTTTAGGGAAAGCTCTAAAATTCATGAAATAATTGTAATGGCTTCATGACGATAATGTTTATGACAGATTTATGTCAAGCTTTGTTGTCTTGCTAATGTCAAGTTCCTATGACAGACAAAAACAAGTAATGTATTTGTGTCAAGTTGTCAATGCACAATGGCATCTTTGCATTTAAAATATCTGATAACTAAGCGGATGACACGTAATGACCGAGCGAATTACACTTAATGACCGATGTTAAAAGCGTGCATAAAATCTCAATTATGACGTGTCATATCATAACAATAAAGACTTCATGACACTCTTATGAACACCCTTTCAAGTAAAGTGTTACCCTTGTTAGTGACCATTGATTATTAAGAAACGGTTATGATTATACAATTGTATATTGAACAAGTATTACAAGTGTTCCCATGAATATAGCCAATGCTGAAGATATGACATTAAAACCAATAATTCACAGCATTATAAAGGAAACAATAACCAATGAATATCACTAATGCAAACCAATCACTGTGTGTAATAAAATAAGGTATTGTGACTCCAATTAGGGTTGTTATGTGCTAATACTAATTCTGGCATCGGTATCGGTAAGTATTTGAAACCATAAACCAATTCAATACCATCTTTTTTTCAATAAGACATATGCCCGCTAGCTTTTGCTTGGGTGTTGGAATTGTATTGGGAAGGGAAAAATGGTTTTGGGACATCCCTAACTCCAATACAAAACACATGTCCTTAATAAATGCATCATTTGATTGGTATTTTGTGTGTTTTTGCCATGATGGATATAGGGTCCTTTGTATTGGAGCCATGATGCCATGATTATTACTTGTTATATTGCTGTGATTTCTATGTATATCTACAGGGTGTCTGCAGGTTCTTAAAGTCTTACACGTCAAAAACTAAATTTTAGGCTTCAAAAAGTCTTTAATTCACTAAAAATAGTGTGTTGTAGGTCTTAAATCATTTTAAACAGGTCTTAAATTTTAAGTTACACAATTGGGCCAACACTCATCCAATAACCAACAATACATCTCAATTAAACTTTTGACAAAAGTTTAGTTTTTAACTGTATTTACCAATATATTTCTTTACATTAACATCTGTTTAAAAGTTTTAAATATTTAAAGTTTTAGTATTTCTAGCTACCTGGTGAGGACACTGACCTGGACAGACCCTTGTGCATATATTTAATGTATTATAGTTTTCAAAACTTGTACATTATATTTAGGGAAAAGCAATGTTGGAAATAAAAGTCTGTATATATAACAAACTAGATCTTGTTTGTTTTGACACAATATTTAAAATATGTGGCTAAGAAATAGCTTAATTAGATATGTTTTGATAAGGCAGATAAACATTTTCCATTGGCCCAACCAGGCAATTAGAAAATATCTTTACTGTTTAGCCCTGAATAATTATGAAGTTTAATTCATAATGCTCTAGATCTAGACTACTAGAGACTATTAAGCAGATGTGAGTTGGAGGTGGTTGGAGCTAAACTATGCAGAACTGTGGCCCACCAGGAATTGAGTTTGAGACCACTGGAGATGAAACCCTGTACCTATGTCAGGATTCCAAAAATATTACACAATAATTATTACGCAAGTATTGATAGTGTGTGAGATTATTTGTTTGCTCTTGGCATGTTTTACATGGTAATTTTCTACAGGTTTGTGCTTACTGTTTGTATTTGAGAATGGAAAATGGTTTTCCTCCAGGTCTGTGGGTGTAGTTTATAAAGATAAGCAGTGTTGATGGAATCTCTCTTGTCTGTATGCAGGTGCAGCAACTGGTTCCACAGCGTGATCAGGCTCTACAGGAGGAACTCACCCGTCAGCAGTCCAATGATCATCTCAGACGCCAGTTTGCCAACCAGGCCAACATGATCGGACCGTGGATCCAAAATAAGATGGAGGTATAGTTGCCTCGTTTTCAGGGGTGGAGCTAGAAAAAAAAAAGCATAAGGGGTAGCAACACTGAATTAATGCATGTCTTTTGTAGATTAATTGAATGTTGTACATATACTGCTTCAACAAATCGGCTGTTTAGTTGTATGTAACTACACAATCAGCAAAGCATCACCAGGAAACATTTTAGATTTTTTTTAGCATGTGTTAACCTTAAAAATCTAATTTATGTAATCATTTGTTTTTTTATTGTATATTTATTAATGAAATGCCATGAAAAGTTTTTGCTGCTGACATGGCGTTCAATAAAATCCATAATCATCTTTAGTTGTAACTAGCAAGCAACTACTTCAAGAAACACACAAAAAAATGATATGCAGGCCCAATCGATAGTCATATTTGTATTTTTTTATGTCCTAAGTATCTTAATTTGTTGATGTCATGTGACGTCATTAACTTAAAGTACTATAACACCACAAATGTTTCATTTTGAGAATTTACTTAACACTGTCACTATTACATCATGTCCTTACAACACTTGACACAATCCGGTATCACAACATGCAATAAAAAAGTTTTTTTTTTTTTTCCTGTTAAAGAATTTTTGTCCTAACCACCTGCGATGACGATGCAAAAAAATTATGTTATATAAATGCTTTCTATTTCTGCAACATCACAGCAAAACATGAGCATATACAGTACTACTATTAGAATGATCACCTCAGGTACTGATTATGTGCTTAATTCAGTGTAAAATGCTCCCAACATCATTTAATGGCGTACTACTGAAAGCAGCAGCAGATAGTTCATCTCAGATCTTGAAAATAAACTAACTTGCAGACAGTTTGAAAATGATAGTCAGAACTTTGACTCAGTAGCCCATTAATAATGTTAAAGAGGTTTAATATGCTTTAATTAGATTAAAAGTCTTCACTCGTTCGTTGAAAGTGCAGTGGCTGGTATTGAAATGTTTCTGTCATGTTGCATCACTTTTGGTGCAAACAGAAAAATAGCTTTTCGCTGGAATCGTTGCATCGCCAGTAAAAAAAATAAACATAAAAAAGTCTAACGACACAATGAAATAATGAAATTATTTTTGTTATGATCCTTGATTGAAATATGTCTAGGGAATTAAAAGGAGTAACAAGAGATGACCAAAGTATAAACTTATGATGAAAATGGCAAGAGAAAACCCCAAACAACGAATTAGCACCGCAAAAGATTTATTGCTCCCACAGTATTTACAAACAATAAGATAAAATTGAAAAGAACCAAGACAAACGGGAAAGGGAACTGAAAGTTGCACTATCAAATCAAAGAAATAAATATAGCAAAAATATTACCTTAATCTCCTCCCTAATCCTCTACATAAGAAAATAAAATATAAAAAAAAGTATTCAGCGCAAAAGCGCCCTGAACTTACTCAAACTAAAAAATAGAAATAAGCACACTTCACTAGCTAGTGTCTACACATCAGTAATCCTGCGTGCAAAGTATGCATGTCACGTGACTTACTAGGTTGTTCCAGATCTTCCTTGTTTGCAAGTCACAGTAGGTTTTTGAATGGAGCATTAGCGGGCTAAAGATGTAAAAACACACGTCAGAACTCTAACAACAGATAA
Organism: Danio tinwini; assembly: GCA_903798205.1. Classification (NCBI taxonomy): domain Eukaryota; kingdom Metazoa; phylum Chordata; class Actinopteri; order Cypriniformes; family Danionidae; genus Danio; species Danio tinwini. The sequence goes on from CAIGQZ010000379.1 coordinate 27,609,261, forward strand.
CTCAGTCAACATTATTAAATCTCACTCGGTCAACATTATTAAATCTCACTCAAAGTCAACATTAATAACAGCTACAAACGCACACGGACATCACCAAACAGACAATGCGCCAAAACAGCAGCAGCAGCTGATCTCTTCCCGTTGCCACTTCGGTTTTAAAGGGCTCTGCATAGAGCGTGATTGGCAGAGAGAGAAGTCGTCACAAAGTTGATTAGGATTGGCAGGCCTGTCAGCCAATAGTGCTCCGAAGTAGGTGTTACCTGTGAAAATGACAGGGCAGAGAGAGAGAGAGAACATACACATCAGTGTGCAGTTCATAACAATATTATTATATGTTTATCCTAAAAATAATTCCTTACATTTATATAGCGCTTTTCTAGACACTCAAAGCGCTTTACACTTTGGGGGGAATCTCCTCATTAACCACCAGAGTGCAGTGTGCACTAGTGTGCTTCCACCTGGATGACGCGACGACAACCATATTGCACCAGACCGCACACCACGCCCCAGCTGATTGGTGGAGAGGACACACCGTGATGAAGCCAATTATGATATGGGGATGGTTAGGAGGCCATGATAGACAGAGGCCAGTGGGCAGATTTGGCCAGGATGCCAGGCTTAAACCCCTACATTTTCGAATGACATGGGATTTTTAATGACCACAGAGAGTCGAGACCTCGGTTTAACGTCTCATCCGAAAGACGGATGGAATATACATCTATACAAGATATACGGGTATACAGAATATACATCTATACAAGTCATTTGTTCAGACTACACTTTAATAGATGTTGTTTGTTTTCATTATTTGCTAATAAATGGTATTTCTATGTACCGCCTGCTGAAAATTGGGGAAGAAAAGTGATTTATATTTACAACAGTGGGTTACTAATGATGGCGTGGCAATCTACTCTATTTCTCTAACCCTCTTTACTACAAATCTCTGCTTATTGTATGATTCCTTATAACTGTTATGGTGAAGAAATGTTGAATCTGTGTCTTCATGTCGTGACGTTTGCAGGAGATTGGCCGGATATCCATTGAGATGAATGGAACTCTGGAGGATCAGCTGACCCACCTTAGCCAGTACGAGCAGAGCATCATCGAATACAAACCCAACATCGACCAACTGGAGGGAGACCATCAGCTCATTCAGGAAGCACTTATCTTTGACAACAAGTACACTGCTTACACTATGGAGGTATGCATATGCTAAACACATTTTTATCACCAAATCTATGCGGGAAACACAGACAAGGTTCTCTATGTCTTGTGATTTTTGGATTTTCATGGAATTTGGTCTCCTGTCATGGAAATAGGTCTATTCCAGGAATTCAGGGATTGTTTTTTTTAATCAGGGATTTTTGTTTGCCATGTTTACCTCCCATTTATTAAAATATATTTTTTCTGTACTGTGTTTTTTGCACATCATTATGTGTTTTACCTGTTGTTGTGGTTAGCCTATTTTTCACTGTCATTTTATTTCTGTGCTACATGTCTGTCAACCAGCGATCAAATGCCATCAGCAGCTGTACTTAAAATAATACTGTTAAAATGCTGTCTGTAGCTTTTATTAATAATGCTTATTCCTCAACCAGTGTCTTCTGAATTTTACTGGAAAATTTTCTGATTATTGCAACCTAAAATTACTTAATTTGAGACCTTTCTCTAAACTTGTGACTATTTCTGGCATTTCTTGTGGTGTTTTGCAGTGAAAATGTGCACAAATTTACAATCACTTATTTACCTTTTTTTACCTCAAGACTATATAAAGCATAATAGGGCTGCACAATATATTGTTTTAGTATCAATATCGCAATCTGTGCATCCACAATAGTCACATCACAAGATATGCGATGTTGAGTCTGAATTAAAGTTGACCAGGAGTCACAGAATTGTATTTAATTACTTTATTTATGTGGAATATATATCATTTATGCAACAATTTTTTTCTTACTAAGAATTTTTGTCTTGTTTCTAGTCCAAATATCTACATTTCAAAGCGAGAACAAGATTATTTTACTCACCCCACTGGTAGATAGTAAAGCTTGTTTTAAGGAAAAAACTCTTAATTTTGACTTTATTCTTCTGAAATTGAAAGCAAAACAATGTTTGTACTTGATCTAAGAATTTGACTTGATTATAGTTGATCTAAGAATTCATGAATACTGTTAGACTCTACAGAAAACCATCATATTATGCTATTCAAGTTCAAGTTTAATTTATTTATAGAGCACATTTAAAAACACAGTCACAAGACTGACCAAAGTACTGTACACACGACAAGTCAAAAATAAAAAGACAGAATACAAAACATAGAAATAAGACAAGAGAAACATCTGAAAAATGTAAGGATGTAACAGTAAAAAAGACTATAAAAAAAAAATTCAAGATAAAAAGGTACGTTTTAAGAAGAGATTTAAAAATAGATAGTGATGGACCCATCCTAATATCAAGGAGCAGAGTGTTCCATAACCGAGGACCCGCCACAGAGAAAGCTCTGTCCCCTCTACGTTTCAGTCTGGACTGAGGAACTAAAATAAGATTTTGATCACTTGACCTAAGAGATCTCACAGGAGTGTAAGAATGAAGCAGCTCTGAGAGATAGGATGGGGCTAGATTATGGAGGGATTTATATACCAGTAAAAGCACTTTAAAATCTATTCTCAATTGGACAGGCAGCCAATGGAGGCCCCTTAGAAGAGGGGTAATGTTCAAGAGGGGTAATATTCAAACCATCTTGTGAAAAATAAAACATTGCAATATCAGATTTTTTCAATATTGTGCAGTCCTAAAGCATACTCAATCATATTTCATACATGAATCTAAATCATCAAAACACACAAAACCATTAAAATCACTTTAAAAGTAGGGGTTAGGAGACGGGATTAACAATGGGCAATATATTACTGCTTACCTCTCTCAGTGTTTAGTTGGTTTTGTCATACAAAAGACCAATAAAAACATTGAAAATTAACAATAAAATGAGAAAAATCTTTTTAGAAATTCAGATGTTAGAGATTGACACAACAAACATTGTATATTACAATATTTATTCTTTATAGATCATGCAAATTCAGATTTTTTTTTTGTCAATGAAAGTCAGGGAATTTGAGTCTGAACTCTCCCCCACAGATGTACTGTTTTAGTCAGGTTTGATTCCTGGTTGATTTGTTTTTTTGACTCTTTTCATTTGCTTTGCCTCTGTTACAGCATCTTCGTGTTGGTTGGGAGCAACTCCTCACTACAATTGCCCGCACCATTAATGAGATCGAGAACCAGGTTCTGACCCGCGATGCTAAAGGCATTAGCCAGGAGCAGCTTCACGAGTACCGCACGTCCTTCAATCACTTCGACAAGGTCAGGAACTCATTCACATGTTTGACTGTGTGTGAATGAACTTAAAGAGTTACTTGATTAAAGACCTGTTTACACCAAGCATGATAACTATAAAGATAATGATAAATACATTCATCTAAAAATTATTTTGAATGTAGTTCAATGATAAACAATAAAGAACTATGTTTTTCCAAGCAAATAAAGTATAAAACACTGTCAGGCAGTCAGAATCCATTGAAATATAAGACTGCAATTTAAAGCTACAGATGAAATTCTGGAGAAGCTCACTGTATGATGTTAAGCTCACTTCCCAGAGATCATTTAAAGATAATTACTATCTAACTTGATAAATACTATCTAACTAATTGGTTACACCATGGGACAGAATGGTGAAAATACATGGAATTGCTTGAAAAAATGTTAGGAATTTTTTTTTTATGTAAAGTGTTTTTATTCGACTACACTGACTATGATTGCTAAATTTGCTTTATTAGATTAATGCATCTGCTGGGACATCTGCTGGGACATCTGCTGCATACAAGGGGAAAAGCTGAATGAACACTGTATTTATATTTATAATGCTTGGTGTGAGCAGGTCTTAAGGTTAAATACAAAGTATTTTTAAGACCAAGGTTGGCAGTGTAGAAAAATGGTTCACTCACATATGAAAAAAAGCATTGGGGTATACGCTTATTTCACGCGGCCGCCATTTTAAAAAAACCAAAGCCAGGCTGCGGTGGGAAGAAACCTGGGAGTATAGGATCAGCACTACAAACATTGCAACAACATGCTGTGGACTACAAACCTTCAGCTGTTGCTGTGATTTTAAAACGCAGATAGGGTGTAAACATCACTTTAATATCATTCAGTTCAGTTTAATTTAAACTATGAAAAGCATATTAGGCATCAAACAACATCACAATCTCTCCTCCTGGGCTTCAGTTCATGGCAGCAGGTAAACACAGTGGGGGCTTCCCTGCTTGCTTCAGCCTATGTAACCCCGTGAGCTATAAAACAACGCAGTCCTCTGTAGCACACCCTTGTGTTGTCTGTAATAGTGTTGTCCTGGTACTAAATAAAAAAGTCCATCTCCTGCTAGCATTTAAGTGCCGCTGAGCACGTTCTTAAGCAGCTGATTTGCCATATTTACCAGTGCTCAACAGAAATGACTGTGATTGGCCGTGAAGGTAATCAGTTCACCGCACTTCACTGAGTGCAAACACAGATGCACGAACAGTGGAGTGTTTTAAAGCCGCAAAGATCAGCCGAGTCATCAGCGGATCACTCGTCTGTGTTTTCACTAGGTAAACCAGCGGTGAACCTCCATGGCCAATCACAGTCCTTTCTGTTGAGCGCGTGAACACCATGGCAAATCAGTGATGTTGCGTTCAACAGTGCTTTGTTAGTAGGAAATTGACGCTTTTAATAAATTTCAGTAACGAAATTTAGTATCTTGACAGGTCTAATACAGTAAAAGAATCAGTTCATTAACTTGAGTTTGATAAATGGCAGCTAAAATGTTTGTTTGGGAAAGAAAACGTTAGCAAACTAGTGGCATTTCCCTTAACTTAGCTGAAAATGAGGTCTGATATCCCGTTTTATTTTCACTTTCCATTCAGAACGGACCTTCGGGTCACTCGGAAGACAGTGAAATTATATATTTGTGTCGCTTTCTCTTCGCTGATAAGATATACAGCCAGGTACACAGCATTCCTGTGGGACTCAAGCTATACTTCCGGGTTTCTTCCCACCGCAGCCTCGATTTCGCTTTTTTAATGGTGGCCGCGTGAAATCAGTCTACTGAATAAAAGCTGGTGCGTCAGGACTGCACTCATCTACAAAATGTTTAATATGTGCCGTTTAAAAAAAAATTGAGAGTCTAACATTGTTATCTATGAACCAAAGGAAGTCAAGTTGAACATGGTAGTGAACTATTGCTTAGGGTTTGTATGTTGTGTTATATAAAGTATTAAGTTCGGTACTAATCGGTACCTAAATTTAAAAAACCTCCAACGTTCACTGATGACCTTCACAGCCAATCACAGACATTTCTGTTGAGGATATGAACACAATGGCCAATCAGCTGTGTTTAAGTGCTCAAATGTTAGCGGGAAATGGGCGTTTTTTAAATTTCGGTACCAAAATCAGTACTTTTGACAATCCTAATATACATCTATGTTAGCAAAGAGATCTGAACACAATGCCATTGAAAATACACAGGATGTTACAGAGCATTAAATATATCCATATTAAGAAGAACATGGAGGATTTAGTCTATGCAGCTCGTGTCAGGGTGAATGGATGTGTTTAATTTGAGGCGTTATAAAAATAGAACTCAGTTTAAAGTTTTGCTTGCTCTTGTTTTAATAATTGCCCCATTTTCTCCATTTACGCTGGCACTAATGGAAAGGAAAACATCTGAAATATACTGTGCGTCAAATATCTCCGAGCTGAAGTGTGCCATCTGTAGCCAATTTGTAAATATAGTCTAGTGGAAGGGAGATTATGAGGGGGTGTTATGTACTGTACATCTAAGAGAGAGACTAGATATATCAATGCAATCTCATGCCAATGCATAACTTGTTGATGTAGTAGCTAATTCTTCATATGTACAATCTCATTGTACATTTTGGTACAATTTACTCATCACCCAATGAGGGTTGGGGTTTGGGTGCATGTCTCTTTATAAGTTTTCACATGAAAGCCATGTTTCTGACAATATGTGAAATAGTACCATTTTATTGTGAGATCAGGCTGGATATATTGCTTTCATAATAGCTCCTTAATTTCATGAGTTGAGTGTCCTGTGTAACATTTATAAACAATCAGGTCATTAACTGTGTCATAGCTACTGTTCATTAGTTGTTTGCCATCTGCCCATGTGTCTGACGTTCGCAATGTTTTGTCTCCATTTTCTTTGGTCATGCCACTGCCTTCATCCCGCACATGCTGTGTCATTGTGTTTTGGTCCCATCATTCTCCATCTGCATGCTCTGATTGGTCCATCCCCATCGGCCTCTTGTTGTGATTGGCTGACCACAGGATCACAGTGGTCTCCTGAAGTCTGAGGAGTTCAAGGCTTGCTTGATCAGTTTGGGTTACGACGTTGAAAATGACAAGCAGGTATGAGCGCAGACACAGGGGGAAAAAAAGGCTGCCATCTTTGTATGTGTGTGTCTGTGTGCATGTTTATGTGGTTTCTGAACAAAATTGTATAAAACCTGGGTATGCCCTAGTCTATTAAGATGGTTTACAGGGACATGCATTGTGTCCTCGTAATTCAAAATGCTTAATCAAAAGGCCATATAAGTGTTTTTTTACAGTATAAAATATATTATACCTATGGAGTAAAAGAAACAAGTCCTTGTAAACTGTGTGTGTGGGCAGGTTTGTGGTTTACAAACAAAACTGTGCAATAACATGGGTATGACCTAGTCTATTCAGTTGATTTATGAGGACCTGCATTGTGTCCTCATAATTCAAAATGCTTAAATCATACTTAATGGTTTTTTTGACATTCACAATTTGCTGCTATTTGCCTGTGGGTTTAAGGATAGAGGTAGAGTAAGGCCATATAATAAGTGGTTTACATCTATGTAGTAAAACAATATGCAAGTCCTTGTAAACCATATATACGTGCGTGTGTGCGCGTGCGCGCTGCGTCACTCATTCACTCCATCACTCACTAACTCCCTCACTCACGCATTTACCTGTTGTGCTGCTGCTTGAAATGGTGCCCTCTGCAGGTCGGCTAAAGTTTTTTGGTTTGATTTTGCTTTTACTGTTTCTCATTGCTTCCTTTTTCTTTCCTTTTTTTTGTCCTCACCATAATTTCCCTCCTTCTCTTACACATCTTGTTCCTCCATCAACCCCCACTGTTACCCTCTCTTCTGTTTGAGGACAATCTATTTATTCTCCCAATTCTCTGCTTTCTACATGCATCCCTTCTGTTCCTTTTCTCATCCTTCCTTTCGCAAACTGTAGAAGCGCACGGGGATAATGGACAGCGATGATTTCCGCGCTCTGCTCATTTCCACTGGGAACAGCCTGGTACTGCTACCTCCTTTCTCAATCTACTGCGACACAGTTTCTTCTCAACTGCTTTTGCTTGCTATTAAAAAAAAAAAAAACATGTCTGAGATAATTTAATACTGTATCTATTTTTTTTCTGTTAGGGCTGCATAATAAAATGAAAAAATATAACATTGCGATATTTGATTTTTCTGTGATTATATATTGCAATATTGAATATCATTTAACCTGATGAAGTAAATTACTCTATTTGGAAAGAAGTCATAATTGTGCATTACATTAGGATGACTTTTTAGAGTGCATCTACATACAATATACACTCACAGGCCACTTTATTAGGTACACCTATCCAACTGCTCGTTAACGCAAATTTCTAATGAGCCAATCACATGGCAGCAACTCAATGCATTTAGGCATGTAGACATGATCAAGACGTTCTGCTGCAGTTCAAACCGAACATCAGAATGGAGAAGAAAGGTGATTTAAGTGACTTTTAATGTGGCATGGTTGTTGGTGCCCGACGGGCTGGTCTGAGTATTTCAGAAACTGCTGATCTACTGGGAATTTCATGCACAACCATCTCTAGGGTTTACAGACAATGGTCTGAAAAAGAGAAAATATCCAGAAGCGGCAGTTCTGTGGGTGCAAATGCCTTGTTGATGTCAGAGGAGAATGGCCAGACTGGTTCCAGCTGATAGAATGCAACAGTAACTCAAATAACCACTTGTTACAACCGAGGTATGCAGAAGAGCATCTCTGAACACACACCTTGAGGCAAATGGGCTACAGCAGCAGAAGACCACACTGGGCGCCACTCCTGTCAGCTAAGAACAGAAAACTGAGGCTACAATTCATACAGGCTCACCAAAACTGCACAATAGAAGATTGGAAAAACATTGCCGGGTTTGAGTCTCGATTTCTGCTGCAACATTCGGATGGTAGGGTCAGAATTTGGCCTCAACAACATGAAAGCATGGATCCATCCTGCCTTGTATCAACGGTTCAGGCTGGTGGTGGTGGTGTAATGGTGTGGGGGTATATTCTTGGCACACTTTGGGCCCATTAGTACCAATTGAGCATTGTGTCAATGCCACAGCCTACCTGAGTAGTGTTGCTGACCATGTCCATCCTTTAATGACCACAGTGTACCCATCTTCTGATGGCTACTTCCAGCAGAATAATGCACTATGTCAGACTGGTTTTTTGAACATGACAATGAGTTCACTGTATTCAAATGGCCTCCACAGTCACCAGAGCTCAATTCAATAAAGCACCTTTGGGATGTGGTGGAACACAAAATTCGCATCATGGCTGTGCAGACAACAAATCTGCAGCAACTGCGTGATGCTATCATGTCAAAATGGAGCAAAACCTCTGAGGAATATTTCCAGTACCTTGTTGAATCTATGCCACGAAGGATTAAGGCAGTTCTGAAGGCAAAAGGGGGTCTAACGCAGTACTAGTAAGGTATACCTAATAAAGTGGCTGGTGAGTGTAATAAATTAATCACAAGCATTGGAGAAAAAAAATGGAGCAGACTCTGTGAGTCTAGCAGTCTATTCAGATACACCAATTAAATAATCTAATAGCAATTTTTTTTAAATCTTTAAAATTACTATTTACAAACATTGTAATGACTTGTGCATGATTCACAGACCTTAAAAAACACATGCAGATGTTTTTTTATCAACTTCATGGTTAAACTTTGCTGTGACTTCACAAATCACTAATTTTTAACTGTGACTTCTGTTCATCTATAAGCTTACCTCAATAATCCTGCAATGTTGATGACTGAGGATGTACACATTGCGATATCAGTGCTGAAATAAAATATTGTGCAGCCCTAATTTCTGTAAAAAAATTGCTCAATTGATTCTAATAGCTTTTAGTTAAAATAGATTTAATATTTTATTTGATGCAAATGAAAATGGGAATGTATGCAAATGTAAAGTCAGCATTGACCACAATGGCTCTGTTCATACCTGGTATTAAGATGCATCTCTATTCTTGCTTAAATGTAAAGCGTTCAAGCCTTTTTGTAATATTAGAACAGAAGGTCAGAAAACGCCCATATATACACCCACATTTAGGCTTGCTTCACAAAGAAATCAGGACAATGGTTGAAAGTGGACAAAAGAGATGAAATAAAACACCTGGTGTCAACCAATTCTCCCTCATATACATGTGTTCTGATCAACAATAGTGGAAGTACTGAAAAATCATGCTTGAGTAACAGTACCATTACTTGCCAAAAAATGCTAGTGCAAGTAGAGTAAAGGTTTCTGTTGTAAATACTACTCAAAATAAGTATAAAAAAATCCAGAGTAGTGAGGGTTACGCTGTGAAACTTATTACACCTTACAAGATGCTGATTAAAAATGTGTTGTACAAAAAGAGTAAGTTAAATTATTTGCCATTCATGGACCATAAATGTAAACAGTGAAATTAATTTACACGAGAAAACATCACATTAATATATAGAGTGTGTCAATAGTAAGTCAATAGAAAGCAGGTTGAAGTTTTTACATGGAGTAAAATCTGTGTAATCTAAGGGGCAAAAATCTGTCAATATGTTAATGCTTGGGTTATGCACTTTGAACTTTGACTAACAAGCTACGAGTGTCTGAAAAACAAGCTAACACAGCATTGATAGGATGCATGCAATTTGTGCATGGGTTTAACGACGTAACATTCTGTAGTGCATTGTTAAAACCAAAGTCATCATACAGTAGCCATCTAAAAAGTCTATCAGTAATTGTGTTTAATGATTTTGCTAGCGCAGCATTGATAGGACACATGCTAATATTTGCGCATGTTTGAAAATATAACATTCTGTAGTGCATTTAGTTATTGTTTAAGACCAAAGTCATCAGTAGCCATCTAAAAAGTCTAGTAGTCAGTGTTTAACAATTTTCTAGCAAAGCACTAATAGGACCCATACAATTTGTGCATGTGTTTGAAAACGTAACATTCTGTAGTGCATTTAGTTATTGTTTAAGACCAAAGTCATCATACAGTAGCCATTTAAAGTCTATCAGTCATTTTGTCCAGTAATTTTTGCTAGCACAGCACTAAGACACGTGCAATTTGCACATGTGTTTGAAAACGTAACATTCTGTAGTGCATTTAGTTATTATTTAAGACAAGTCATCATACAGTAGGCATCTAAAAAGTCTATCAGTCATTGTGTTTAACGATTTTGCTAACGCAGCACTAATAGGATGCATGCAGTTAGTTATTGTTTAAGACTTAGTACAGTAGGCATCAGTAGGTCTCAGTTATTGCGTTTTTACATGTTCTTGGACACTGTTAATGTCTGATGCAAATTTTCAATGCACAATTTGATTGGACAAGAATCACGGGACTGATGATTTTACTAAACTAATTATGGTAGACAAGAAAATATAACCATATAAAGTGTTGACTTCAGGTTGTAAAATAGCACAGTGAAAGTATTGATACTTTTACTGCATTATTTACCAACTTGAAGTCAATTCTTTGTTCATTTTTTTCTTGTCTACGATGATTGGTTTAATAGAATCATCAGTCCCGTGATTCTTGTCCAATCATATGCATTAAAAAATTATATAAAAAATTTACTCAAGTAAAAGTACACCATTTTTTTTTTAAGTATTTTAAATTATTTTTTAGTTTACTTTTTTAGTAAAGTTTTAGTAATTTTTTACTTTACCACTGATCAACCAAAACACATCTTAAAACTAGGTATAAACAATCTGTTCAAAATTAAGTTTTCTTGCAACCAACTTCTCATTTTCATTTCATTCAGATTTAATATTATGCATTGTGACAGTATTTATGGCTATGGCTCTCCTCCAGGTTTATCTGGGTTAACCTCTAGCCTCTGTTCTTCAGGGTGATGCTGAATTTGCTCGTATCATGGGCATTGTTGACCCCAACAACAGTGGAGCAGTGACCTTCCAGGCCTTCATCGACTTCATGTCAAGGGAAACGACCGACACAGACACTGCAGACCAGGTCATCGCCTCATTTAAGATCCTGGCTGGAGACAAGGTGAGATTTTCAAGATGTCCATTAAAGATTTTCTTTGAGTGCCTCTTAATCAGCTCAGCTCCCTAATTTGAGTAAAGGAGCTTGGTTTACACCATATGAGCGTGACATGAGAATGTCCTTGTTAACAGCAGAACTAATATTATAGTGTGACGCGGCTGGGATGAGAATCAGCACCTCCAAGTCTGAGGCCATGGTGCTCCACCAGAAAAAGGTGGTTTGCCATCTCCAGGTTGGAGGAAAGTCCTTACCCCAGGTGGAGGAGTTTAAGTACAAGTAAGGTTTTGTTCACGAGTGAGGGAAGGGTGGAACATGAGATTGACAGGCTAATTGGTGCAGCAGCAACAGTAATGCGATCAATGTACCGTTCGTTGTGGTAAAGGAGCTAAGCTGAAAGGCAAAGCTTTCGATTTACCAGTCAATCTACGTTCCTACTCTCACCTATGGTCATGAGCTTTGGGTCATGACCGAAAGGACAAGATCTCGAATACAAGCAGCCAAAATGAATTTCCTTCAAATGGTGCAGGGCGCACACTTATGATAGGGTGAGGAGCTCTTATCGGGAGGAGCTCGGAGTAGAGCCTCTGCTCCTCCACATCGAGAAAAGTCAGCTGAGGTGGCTCGGGCATCTGTTTCGGATGCCTCCTGCACGCCTACCTAGGGAGGTGTTCCAGGCATGTCCCACCGGGAGGAGGCTTCAGGGAAGACCCAGGACACGCTAGAGGGACTATGTCCCCTGGCTGGCCTGGGAACACCTCGGGATCCCCCCGGAGGAGCTGGAGGAAGTGTCTGGGGAGAGGGAAGTCTGGGGTCCTCTCCTAAGACTGCTACCCAGCGACCCGGCCCTGGAAAAGCAGCAGAGAATGAATAATTATATACTATATATATATATATATATACTTCAACTAATAAACAATTATAAATATTTGCTAGATATAACCTGTCTAGCCATGTTAGTTCATGTTAAATATAAATTAACAGTTGCTTTTTAGAAAAAAAAAACATCTCATTTGGCCCGGACACTGGAGCATTTTAAAGCCGCATCTATCAGCTGTTCTATCTATGAGGTGACATACGAGTGATCCTGGGATGAATTGACTGATCTTCGTGGCTTTGAAACTCTCCAGTGTCCGTGTATCTGTGTTTACACTCAGTAAACAGTGTTGAATTTATGACCTTCATGACCAATCACAGTCATTTCTATTGAGCACGTAAACACAATGGCAAATCAGCGCTGGTTAAGAACGAGCTTAAATCTTAGTGAGAAATGGATGATTCTAAAGTTCCAGTACCGATTCGTACCGAAATTCCAGTATCATGACAACACTAATGTAAACATAGTCCATGTACGAGACTTAATTTTAACTAATTGTCCACCTATTCTTCCTTTCAGAACTACATCACAGCCGAGGAGCTGAGGCGTGAGCTTCCTCCTGACCAGGCAGAGTACTGCATCGCCCGAATGGCGCCGTACTCTGGGCCGGACGCAGTGGCTGGTGCTCTTGACTACATGTCCTTCTCCACCGCCCTGTACGGGGAGAGCGACCTCTAAGGGCCAACTCCAGAACTACACAGCAGCTCTCTCTCCTACATCAGTGCTGATCTTCTCACAGACTAGATAGATGAGAGCGCCGGATGGAAGCCGCATTTGATTTCTCTCAACCATCCAGTCCTGAAAGAGATCAGTGCTCCTGAGGAAGAGGAAGATATATTTAAGAGTGTTGGAAATGGGACTTCATAGCACATCTGAAGGGGAGGGTGGGATAGATGTTTGGGGGAAAGAGGGTTAAACCATGGCATTGTGGGAAGAGCGAATAACTGTTGATGAAGCTTGCCACGCATTGAGGGATTACCTTTTGATTTGGTTTAAAAACATGTCAGTTTTAGAGAGCTGAAGATGTAGGACTGGAGGAAAGAGAGAGGTTTAAGATGCAGGTTCTCAGTGTTGAGGGAAAAGAGAGGGGGTTACGCGTGTGTTGTGTTTGGCTTTGGACTGTAGCCACAGCTCAGGTTCTTTAATCTTCTTCCGTATCATATGATGCATACTATAAAAGGACTTTCCCCCCAAGCTTTCAAGTGATTCTGCACCAGCAGTAATCTTGACGTTAATAAAATTTGTAAAGATATTCATTAAATCTTACATGCTTGTTCTCGGATGGAGTTTAAAGAATCAGTTTTGGGTTCAGTCTGTGCCTAGACACTTAACCTGCACCCTCTACCCCGGTGGGGAGGGCACAAGCTTTTTCCAGTTAACAGGCTATTTTCTTGTTTTAATTTTGTTGTTTTCTTGCTAGAGTTGGTGGGGTGGGAGGTTTTGGTTTTGGGGTTGGGATATGTTATTTGGCATAGTTGTATGTCGTAGGAAAATGGAAGGAATGACTCTACAAGTGATAGGGAATTTGTGACATGCCCTCTTAACCCATTTTGCTGGATCAGTGGAACTCTTTGAAAAAAAAATCTAACCTCAGCTTTTTCCTTCTTTCATTTCTGTCCTCTCCAGCAATTTCGAGTTGGCGGGATTCTTCGCTGTACATACTTCTTTTCCAGTACACAGAACTGTTGGACTACGCATGGCAGTCATGCAGGGCTTCAGGTCATAAGGTTTAAAGAATAAAAACGAGCCGTTTCACCCCTGCGGAGTACTGTAGACAGGATTGAGTAGCTACAGGTCTGTGTTTTATTTTTGAGGGTTTGAAGAATAAAGCTACAAAGAAATACCCAGTCGATTTTCTTTCCTTCTCTAATCAACCGGCGTTCTCTTGTTGACTCCCTGACTTGTCCCTTAAGGATTTCTTAATCGTAACCAATGTCCATCTGACATCCATCTCTAATGGTTTCTCAGATATTACTGAATGTCCATGTAAGAGCTTCAGTGGTGATATGAGCAGCATAGCCTTGTAGTGACCCCTCCACTTGAGCTACATACACACAGCTGCTGAATCAACAGTAGAAAGGAGGATTTTATATAGTCAAAGAAGTACTAATGTGCCTGGTAGTCGCAGGTTGCTCTCTCTCCCACTCATTTTTTTCTTTCCTTTTGTTGTACACTCGTTTTTTTTTTTCCTCTTTCTACAGGGAGGGGCAGGGACCCAATGTACAGCTCTGGAGGTTGAGGGGAAGGAGTGGGAGAGCTGAAGTCTTAATGAACATTCCATTATGTCTTAATTAAAATTAAATTACTGTTTAACAAATCTATGCAATCATGTATCCAGTACCAACCATGCTCTGTAATGAATGGCGGGGGTGATTTGCAATCGAAAGTGTTGAATTCAAGTGAGAACAAAAATTAAGGGTAGACGGGGGAATAGGGTTGGGCAGGTGGGCTTCCGAAGATTTGAAAAGACTTGGACCAGAAGCCTGCTCTTACATCTGCAATGTTGAATAAAAGCATTTGGATTTCTGAATTTTTTTTTTCTTTTGTACTCTTTAATATCAAACGTTATCTGCTGTACTGGAAATTTGCTAAACTGCTTTCTGTCTAAGATGAAAAGTGAATTTCACATGCACACATAAAGTTTCCTTATAAAATATTACCACTTTGAATTATTTGTCTGTCTTTCTGCTTGCTTGAGATTTTATTCCACTTAACCCCAATTTGTCGCCTTAACTGAAAAAAAAGTTGATAAATGATTGCATTGACTTGATGCCTTGTTCTGGCTTTAATATAAGTTTTATCAACCACACAGTGACAACACATTGCTTAGCAATACGTCTTATTCTCCATATTTAGATTTGGTGTTATTACTAAAAACATTTTCTTGTTAAACATCACTGCATATGCCTCAAATGTAGTGGCTGAATATGAATTTGATGGTAAAGAAAACCTGATCTTTATTTTAAATCTCAAATTAGTCAATTCATGTGCTATTACATTGACTGAGTTCTATATAATAGCTGCTCTGTTAAAAGTTGGACAGCTGAAGAAAAAAAGAAAAGTTAGTTAACTTACCATCCTCCTAGTCCTGAGGAGGAGTTCCTGTGCAGAAATGTGCAGTACACTCGACTGTTTAGCTTGTGAAACAGCAGGAATGACATATCACAACGTTTCTAATGGACGTATTGCTTGTTATTTGTCTCAAGACCGTTAAATTGTATGGTCTGTCAGTTGATTGCTGTCGAAAAACGCGAACGCTCGAAACTTGCACGACCTGAGTGAGCGTGGGCTTTTAATTCCCTGCCGTTTGAACTTCTTGAATAGTGACCGTTAAACTGAGGACGCGCGCTTTGTGTTTAAATTCATCAGCAGGCGGGAAAAGGCTGTTGTGGCGGCAAGCATGCTGGCTTTGACGTTCACCTGTCGCGTACTTCTCATCTACCTGCTGTCAAACTCGGTAAAGATGACCGACGAAAATCAGGTAAAACGCAACGTCCTGATTACATCTTGCATGTGTAAAGTGTGTTGTGAAGTTTTCTGTCAAGATAATTAGAATTATGGGAGAAATTAGGATTAACAAAAATATTAGCAGTTTGCTAGTAGTAGTTGTGATGTCACATTTAAAATGTATTAGAAACTTTATGAAGTCGCAAATGAGTTATTTAACTTGTAGCATAAACCTAAATAAGTAAACGTGTATTTCTGTTCTCTTTTTTTCCTGACAAGACATGCACCTGTTGACCTGCAAAAATGCCACCTACAAATGTGAAATATGACTGAAAGCCAGCACAACAAATCTGAAAAGGAGGTTTTGTGAAAACGCTGTTTTGTTTTTTCCCTTTCGTAATTGCCCCACTCTCGAAATGGTCAAAAATGTTATTAAATTCAAAAATATGCGCACCTGTCAGCAAAATGGCACCACATATCTCATTCATTACTGCTGCAACCACATGAGGCCACTCAGACTGTTTATTTTCTTTCGCAGTTATTAAAATTGTTGGACAAGCCTCATGTCCACAGTGCTGCCTTGTTCTCCAACACAGCGTTGACTTTCTGCGCTCTGGCTGTTTGTTTCTGCACTCTTGGCAAGAACAGGTTTAAGCACAACTGTGTTCATGTCACTTTCAATGTTTCATTGCTGTAGCAAACACTGAAATTGGACTGTGAGGGTGTGGAAAGCTTCCATCCCAATCTTTTGGTAATTAGCTTTTCTGATTATAAAAAAAATAATAATTTAAATTCATGTATATGTGTCAACTTATATTTACAAAGTGATTTTATATATAAATAAAAACAATATTAAAGTGAATTTAATGTTTCTAATAACTTGTGAAAATAAAATGTAGGAAGGAAAATTAATCAATATACACTTAACGGCTACTTTATAAGGTACACTTTATTAGTAGCGGGCTTGACCACATTTTTGCCTTCAGAACTGCCTTAAACCTTTGTGGCATAGATTCAACAAGGTACTGGAAATATTCCTCAGAGACTTTGCTCCATATTGACATGATTGCATCACACAGTTGCTGCAGATTTATCGACTATACATCCATGATGTGAATCTCTGGTTCCACAACATCCCAAAGGTGCTCGATTGTATTGAGGCTGGTGACTGTGGAGGCCATTTGAGTACAGTGAACTCGTTGCCATGTTCAAAAAAGCCAGTCTGAGATGATTCACGCTTTATGACATGGCGCGTTATCCTGCTAGAAGTAGCCATTAGAAGATGGGTACACTGTGGTCATAAAGGGATGAACATGGTCAGCAACAATACTTTGGTAGGCTGTGGCGTTGATCCAATGCTTAATTGGTACTAATGGGCCCAACGTGTGCCAAGAAAATATCCCCCACAACATTACACCACCAGCAGCCTGAATCGTTGATACAAGGCAGGATGGATCCATGTTGTTGATACCAAATTCTGACCCTACCATCCAAATGTCACAGCAGAAATCAAGACTGATCAGAGCAGGCAACGTTTATCCAATCTTCTATCGTCCAATTTTGGTGAGCCTGTGTGAATTGTAGCCTCAGTTTCCTGTGGCTCCGGTGAGTTTATATATAGACGAGGCAAGTTCATTTACAGTATCGTTTGCAGCACATTTCACACACAATGGTAATCCGGAGTGTTTTACATAAACAAGAGAATTATAAAATAATCAAACAGTAAGTATAAGAAATAACCAAAAAATTAAACGATAAACTAATATTAAACAGATTTTAAAAGAGTAAAAGACATGTTGAAAAGTGCATTCTGTTGAACTTAATATTATTAATATATAAAATAAGAAGTGATCTAAATGCGAAAGGCTATTATATTACAAAAAAGTAAGAAACTTGTGGGTTGAAATATAGTGGCCAAATATAAAGACGTTAACGACTGTAAGAATTTTGTGGGTTGAGCTGTGATCCTCAAACAGAGCCTGGAACGAAACAATTAAATCTCCATATATTAGATTGAGCTTTTGAAGGTCTCGTTATGGAAAACTTGAGCATTTCTTCTAAAACTGCTGGAGGTTTTAATGGTTTCTCAATAATGACGCTGCCACAAATATTTGGTGTTGCGAACATGTGCAAGTCATTTCGCAAACTCTCTCTCTATTAATGGACACACTGCTCTTCTTTTCATGGATTCAGTGAACACTGCCACAGATGTATGCAATATTCATGCTAATGGAACCTCCGAGATATTATAAGTTTAAACATATTTCCCAGTTTTTTCCTACACTTTGACAAAAAAATACTGGTTACTGGTAAGTTCGTGCAGTCCTTGCTGTATATGGTGAATAATGGCACATTTACTTTACCAGAATTCCCAGCACGACACTTTTTTTGTTGACTTTTCACTTTCATTACTACTGCACGGCTTGACGCTTTCTTTTTCAGGAGCAGCACATGCACTCCTAAATTGAACAATTTAGGAGCACATTAAAGAATTGTAGGAGCGCAGTGAAAATATATCAAATAAATAGTGTTTTTGCCTAATAAATGTACACGAGGAGATCTTTAGAAGCAGATTCATTCATTTGAATGCAATAAATACAATAGGTTTATTTTACTGTATGACAGCTTAAATTGTATTTAATAATTATTTATAATTGAAGCTGTGGTGGCGCAGTGGGTAGCACATTCGCCTCACAGCAAGAAGGGGTCTGCTTCAGTTGGCGTTTCTGTGTGGAGTTTGCATGTTCTCCTCGTGTTGGCGTGGGTTTCCTCCGGGTGCTCCGGTTTCCCTCACAGTCCAAACACATGCGCTATAGGGGAATTGGGTAAGCTAAAATGTCCATAGTGTCAGTGTGTGATTGAGTGTGTATGGATGTTTCCTAGTGATGGGTTGTGGCTGGTAGGGCATCCGCTGTGTAAAACGTGCTGGATAAGCTGCCGGTTCATTCCGCTGTGGCGACCCCTAATTAATGAAGGGACTAAGACGAAAAGAAAAAAAATGAATGAATTAAAACTGTATGGAGTTTAGCTAGCGGTCCACAGCAGGACTGGGATCAAATTGCTGTAATGAAGTCCTCTCCAAACTGATCTGAATCAAGTCTTCAGTTGTGGACATGCCTAAGCAGCTTCTTGTTCAGTTTTTTGATCCAGTTTTGAGCTGAAAAACCTCTTTCACACTGGGCAGCAGAAATAGGGAGTTATTATTAAGTTATTGTTAAGTTAATAAAAATGTGCAGTATAGTGAATGCAGTAAACATTGACATGACCAGAACAATTTAATCTGTGTTTGTATCATAAGAAGATTGTGGCTGTATCAATGGTCCCAAACAAAACATTAGTAATGTTATAATAA
>CAIGQZ010000379.1:27634784-27645587 GCA_903798205.1 Danio tinwini
CTGCGCCTAGACTGCAGCTCTGCACAAGACGTTTGGCCATAGGAGAAATGGTCGTGCCCAACTGAGCCTGGTTTCTCTCAAGGTTTTTTTAAATCTTCAATTTCGCCAATTGGTGAAGTTTTTTCCTCGCCGCTGTCGCCACTGGCTTGCATGGTTCGGGATCTGTAGAGCTGCGCATTGATGGAATTGCTCCTCAGTGTTTGGACTCTCAGTAGTGATTATTAAACCACACTGAGCTAAACTGAACTGAACTTAAACACTGAAAACTGAACTGACACTGCTTCAATTCACTATAAACTTCCATGTGAAGCTGCTTTGACACAATCTACATTGTATAAGCGCTATACAAATAAAGATTAATTGAATTGAATTGAATAATAATCCATTCTTTTTAATTGTGTGTCTGTTTTTTTTTTATAAAGCAGGGGTGTCAAACTCCTGCACAGTTTAGTTCCAACCCTGCATCAAAACACTTACCTGGAGGTTTACAACAGCCTGAAGAACTCAATTTGTTTGATCAAGTGTGTTTGATTAGGATTAAAGCTAACACAGTGCAGAGCTGTGGCCCTCCAGGAACTGAGTTTGACACCTGTGTTTTAAAGTGTTTCTTAACTTTCATATAATTTTAATAATGAATAAATATTCAGTTCAATTCACCTTTATTTGTATAGCGCTTATACAATGTAGATTGTGTCAAAGCAGCTTCACATAGAAGATTATAGTAAATTGAAACAGTGTCAGTTCACTTTAAGTTCAGTTCAGTTTAGCTCAGTGTAGTTTGGGTTAATATTCACTACTGAGCATCCAAACACTGAAGAGCAATTCCATCGATGCACAGCTCTACAGATCCCGAACCATGCAAGCCAGTGGCGACAGCAGCGAGGAAAAAACTTCACCAATTGGCGAAAGTGAAGAATTTAAAAAAAAAACCTCGAGAGAAACCAGACTCAGTTGGGCACGACCATTTCTCCTATGGCCAAACGTCTTGTGCAGAGCTGCAGTCTAGGCGCCCGAAGCTGGACCTCAGCAAAGACTCGTCTGTCCTTGGAGCGTCACAGGAATCAGTCTCATGCTCGCCACCATGACCACCACAGCAGCAGCTCAGGATACGGCCTGGTCAAGGATTATAAAGACATTGGGATAGCATCAATTGTAGTGCTCGTTGTGTTTGTTTTATAGATAGTTTGCAACTGTCCTATTTAACTTGTCTGCCACAACTTTATAAAAGTAATCTAATGTCACAAATCGAATAATCAGTAGTTCAAAGATCAAACTTTAGCAGTAAACCACTGAAAGAAATTGAAAGTTCTAAAAAAATTAAGACCTTTTTTTTTTTTTGCAATAATCATGTGGCTTTAAATGTCAAGTTTAAATCAAATGCTTTGTTTCTCTGAAAATCTTCTGAAACTTTATTGTGTCATTACATCTTTATTGTGTTCCAGCAGATGCACTGCAGTCTAAATGTCAGCTGGCTCGATCTCAAGCTCTCCATACCAGTGCTCGATCTGATCCCTTGGCCATCTTTATCCCAGAATGCAAAGCTGATGGAACTTACAAAGAGGTAATGTTAGGCCAGTATAACAGCTTTCAGGTGTTTGAATCATTATGTTAATCTAATGCACAGGTGTCAAAGCCAGTTCCTGGAGGGCCACAACCTTGCACGGTTTAGTTCCAACACCTGCTTCAAAACACTTAAGCTGCGGTCACACTGCACTTTTCTCCCCATAGACTTCCATTCATACACACGCGAATGCGTCAGACCAGAAACGCAGGGTCATGCATCAAGTTTCGCATTTCGCTGCGGTGCAAAGTTCAAGCTTGGTGAACTCAAGCATCACTTGATTGCGTGAGATCAATCCAGGATCAATACATGACCTCTCTGAACAGAAATTTAAAACATGGAGCAATCGCTCGCTTTTTTAAATGTCTATTCATCTTGTTTAATTCCGCCTCTTTTTGCAGCGCCATACGACAGAATTTCGCAAGCTCAAACTCTAGTGTGACCGCAGCTTTACCTGGACATTTTAAACTACACTAGAGTTTGAGCTTGCGAAATTCGGTTGAACGGGGCTGCGAAAAGGGGCAGGATTAAACAAGATGATTAGTCATTTTAAGACATTTTTCTGTCCAGAGAGGTCATGTTTTGATCCTCGATTGATCTCACGCAATCAAGTGATGCGATTTCACAGGTCAGAGCTCACCAAGCTTGAACTTTGCAATGCAGCATACTGCGAAACTTGTGTTTCCGGTCTGGCGCATACATGTGCGTATGAATGGAAGTCTATGAGGAGAAAATTCCAGTGTGACTGCAGCTTTAAAACGAGCCTGAAGAACTCACTTAGTTTGATCAGGTGTGTTTAATTAGAGTTAAAGCTAAACTGTGCAGAGCTCCGGCCCTCCAGGAACTGGTTTTGACACCTGTGGTCTAATGGTTGTCTATAAGCTGTGGTGCTCCAAAATGTGACAACTCACATATACTGTAGATGATGAGCTTCAAACGGGAAATAAAGGTGTCTGGCTGAAGTGAGGCTCACTTTTTGAGAGCTTTTCCACTGCATTCTTCTGTAGCATTACCAAAATGACAGCAATTTTTTGGTCACCCACATTTTTCATTAATTAATTAATTCATTCATTCATTTACTTTTTGGCTTAGTCCCTTTATTAATCTGGGGTCGCCACATCGGAATGAACTGGCAACTTATCCAACATATGTTTTACGCAGCAAATGCCCTTCGAGCTGCAACCCATCACTGGGAAACATCCATACTCTCTCATTCACACACATACACTACAGACAATTTAGCCTACCACATGTTTTTGGACTTGTGGGGGAAACCAAAGCACCCGGAGGAAACCCACACCAACACGGGAGAACTTGCAAACTCCACACAGGAATGCCAACTGACCCAGCCAGGGATCGAACCAGTGACCTTCTTGCTGTGAGGCAATTGTGTTACCCACTGCGCCACCATGCTGCCCTTTCAATATACATTTGAAGTAAAAAATTATTAGCCCTCTTGTGAAATTAATAATTTTTTTCAACTATTTGCTAAGTGAAACTATTTGCTTATAGTTTTAATAACACATTTTTAATCGCTAATTTTATTTGTCTTTGCCATGATGACATAATACAATATTTTACTATAGTAAGCAAAATACTAGCACCCAGCTTAAAGTGGATTAAGCTTTTAAAGGCTTAACTAGGCAAGTTAGGATAATTAGGCAAGTCATTGGCTGGGTGCCTACGCGGTCTTAAAGTCTTAAAAACTAAATTATAGGCCTTAAAAAGTCTTAAATTCACTGGAATATTGTCTTGTAGGTCTTAAATAATTTTGAAAAGGTCTACATTTTTCTACGTCCAATTAAAACTACCCAAATGGGACACCCATCCAGTCACCAACAATCCATCTCAATAAAACTTTAACAAAAGTTACTGTAGAAAGGTTCTTTGTTGTGGGAAGAAGACAGAGTCGGCGATAAGGTAGTGCAAATTTTATTTTCAGATTTTAACACAACCCATGTTCAGCTAAGTGTGCAGTCGCTCAGCTCTCTCTCTCTCTCTCTCTCTCTCTCTCTCTCTCTCTCTCTCTCTCGAGTGGTCTCTACCACTCCCTAAAGACGGTGTCTCTCCGGCCCAATCACTAGAGAAAACAGGTGTTATTAATTATTTCTGATTGGACCACTGACCACCCGCGGTGTTTCCACTTACTCTTCATCTTTCTGGGTGTTCGGCCACGCTCTCTCCACCACAGTTACATTTATTTAATCTGTTTACCAACATGGTTAAATTATCTTACGTGCACAAATATTTGTTTAAAGTTATCTGTGTATTTTTAGCTACCTGTTGAGGGCACTGTTTTTAAAAATGGTCTTTTTGATGCACAAGTTATGTGAAACCACATATGAGTCTAAAATGGCAGTAGCGCGGTGGCTCAGTGGTTAGCACTGTTGCCTCATTGGAAAAAGGTCGCTTGTTCGAGTCCCGGCTGTGTCAGTTGGCATTTCTGTGTGGAGTTTGTATGTTTTCCCATGTTGGCATGGGTTTCCTCCGTTTTCCCCCACAGTCCAAACACATGCGCTATAGGTGAATTGGGCAAGCTAAATTGACCTTGTGTGTGTGTGTGTGTGTGTGTGTGTGTGTGTGTGTGTGTGTGAATGAGTGTGTATGGGTACTGGGTGGCAGCTGGAAGGGCATCCGCTGCGTAAAACATATGCTGGATAAGTTGGCGGTTCATTCCACTGTGGCGACCCTTGATGAATAACAGGACTAAGCCGGAAAGGAAAATGAATGAGTCTAAAATGACCCATATACATTTCGTATGTAATTTCATTCTTGGCTGGAATTTTTTTAGAGCAGTTTATCTCAGTTTATCTTTCTTGTTTGAATTATGTGGCAAAGAAATATCTGAGTATTTTTTTTGAATAAGTCAAGTTTACAAGCAAATTTTTTACAAGAAATTATACAAATTCTTAGTGTTTAGCCCTGTATAAGTCTGAAATTTAATTTATAGTGGTCTTAAAAAGTTCTAAATTTGACTTTTGGAATCCAGCAGTAACCCTGCATTGGATACCAGTGGCTTTTCTGTAGCCAATCGGCAACATTTTTTCAAAGGGGCTAATAGTCTTGACTCTAAGAATAGTTTTGTTTTTTTGTTTTTATTTAAAATTGCTTTTATTCCAGCTCAACTAAAATACTGTGAACATTCTCTTGCTCCATTAAACAAATGTTTGAAAAACAACAACATTTTCACTGAAGGACTAATCATTTTGCACTCAACTGTTTTTTTTTTTTTGTGTCCAGCACAAGAAATAAAATGATACAGTTTTGAACATCATGAGACTTAGCAAATATTGGCAGAAATATAATTTTGGTTTGAACTATCACTTAATGTCAAGCAGCTACACGGTTAGTCTTTTAGTTCATTGTCACTTTAAAAAAAGTGTATATCAGCATTAAAGTTGGGTCGATAGACGATGCCATTGTCCATTCCCTATGACTAGACATCTGCGGATGTTTTTTGCTATTTCTGCTGAAACTTTTGGTAAAAATCTGCGGATTTCTGCGGAATTATTTTGGAAGAATCATAACTAAAACCTTAATATGTGAAATAAAAATAATATCTTTTTAATTTTAATGTAATGTTTAAAATGCATATCCAATTAAATTCACTTTATTTGGTAAACAAAGCAAGTCTCTCATATAATATATCTACTAAAAGACAGTAAATATTAATGTACAAAGTGCATTGTACTCAAATCACATAAACAATTTCATATTAGTCAATAATATTACTGTAATTTATTTAAAAACTGAATAAATATAGATGTACACACATTTACTCAAGTAAATAAACAGAATCAATGATGGGCTAAAAATCTGCAGAATTCTGCTCACGCAGATTCCATGTGGGCCAACCGATGACCCATTGCTGAATGCTGAGCCGGCGTCTCAATCCTCCGCTCCACCCCCGTTGCAGCAGCAACCTGCTCGCAAAAAATACACACAGTCCCGTTTACATTAATGCATCTTAGTTTTTAAAATGGCATTTTAGAACGAAAATGATCCACGTCTACACTGGTGTTTCAGCTAGCATTTCTGAAAAGCCCTCCTTCCACACTATACCGCTGAAAACGAATTTCACGTGATCACACACAGAGTCATACACACACACTCACACACACTCGCACACACACACACACACTCTGTCATGCACTGCAGTGTATGTGTGCATCTGAGCTCCAGCAGTCAGCGGGTGCTTTTAGCACAAAAGCCCAGAGAGCAGTGCACGTCGTTTTTCAAGGATGTACCGCTGAAGTACACTATAGTTGTTAAACGTGATATTTAATTAATCTTGTCTCTATCTAACGACTCTTCGGTCTATTGAATCTATCAGGTAACGTGTCACATCGTCAGTACACTGCTTCAATCTTTCGCTTTCACGCTTGTACTTAGTCATTTTAGTGAAAACTTCAGACACTGTTGGTTGGTTCCTGTTGGTTGTGCACCTTTTTTACCAACCAAGTTTGTTGACGCCATTATAACGACACAGATCACTCTGCCTATTCATGCCAGAGTCCTGTGGAAAAAGTGATTGACAGGTGGTAATTTGTGTGTAACTTACCTTTACGTATTTCTGCGTTGGTTATAGGTAAAACATGCCCATGCAGGTCAGGTAGTTGAAACGGTAGGCTACAAATAATTAATTTGTTATGAATTAATACATTTTTCATAAATAATTAATTCACCGCCGCCTACGACAACGATGCCATCGTCTACCGCAATGTTTCACATTAGACATCGTATGATGCCAAATTGGTCGACGTCGCCTAACCCTAATCAGCATGCATAGCAAATGTTTAACCAGCAAGGCTTCATATTAGTGCAGTATTAAAATGTTTGACTCTTCTAAAGCATATAAGCAAATATAATATGCAGCTATTTAAGAAACATGCTAAGTGAACAAACTTGTTTATCTGAAAATCAATGCTGAAGTCAGATATTCTTGTTTGAGAATGTGCGTTCCGTTTCAGAATGTCTGTCTTTGTTTGGATCTCTGTAGCTCCGCCCACTGCCAGTTTACCCTATTATATTTCCGCACCCCTGGTTGCCTTGGCAAAAAACACAGTTTATTATATTTCAGTCATGAAATAAAAATGCAACTGATACAGTGTGTGCTGTAGTACTATACTATGATACTCTATGACATTTTAATGGAGGTGTTTGTCCTGCAGCGGCACAGTGGCTCAGTGGTTTAGCACTGTCACCTCACAGCAAAAAGGTCGCTGTTTCGAGTCCCGGCTGGCTCAGTTGGCATTTCTGTGTGGAGTTTGCATGTTCTCCCTGTGTTGGCGTGGGTTTCCTCCTGGTGCTCCGGTTTCCCCCACAGTCCAAACACATGCGCTACAGGTGAATTGAATAAACTAAATTGGCTGTTGTGTGAGAGTGTGTGTGAATGTGAGAGTGTATATGTGTTTTCCAGTACTGGGGATGCGGCTGGAAGTGCATCCGCTGCTTATAACATATGCTGGAATAGTTGGTGGTTCATTCTGCTGTGGCGACCTCTCATAAATCAGAGACTTAGCCGAAAGAAAATGAATGAATGAATGTTTGTCCTGCAGATTCAGTGTCACAGTCAGACAGGGTACTGCTGGTGCTCAATGCCTGATGGGATTCCTGTGAGCGGAAGCTCAGTTCAACACCTGCGACCTGACTGCACCCGTGAGTAAACACTCAAAAAGCACAAAAAATGGCTAATTATTCAGTATCTTCTAAGTGATGAGATCAAGGCCGTCGCTAGACCCAATTTACTGGGGCACGTGCCCCAGGAATATCAAAAACAAAACTTACTTAACCCCGCTCCTTTAGCGCCCCTCACACAGCTTGATCCACTCTGACATTTCTCCACCTTGGGTTTTAGGTTTTGGAGAGGGAAAAAAAATTCCATCACCCTGTTCAAACGTTTAGGATACCGGGTGTCAGATTTGCACAAATCCATATGCACAACGCTTTGGCTTGTTTCCCTTGCTCAAAAACTTGATAAACCTCCTGCGCATAACTACGGTTGCTAAGCCACAATTGGTGTGTGGCCGTTTTCGAGTGTGGCTTAGCAAAGGGTCAATTCTCCAGTTCATTTTACAACTCATGCTAAAAGTCTTGGGGTTATACTAGATGTTATGCTGTTGTTTAATTAACATATTAGTACTAATTCACGATCTGCAGTTTTTTATTTACGTTACATTGCAAGACTTCGCCCTTCACTATCTCAATGAAGTACTGAAGTGCTTTTTCATGCTCTGGTTACATCAAGGATTGATTATTGCAATTCCCTCCTATGTGGTATCCCTCTTAACCAACTTCACAGATTGCAGCTAATCCAGAACACAGCAGCTAGGGTAGTCCCCTGCTCTCTGGCTTCTGAACACATATCCCCAATTCTCTTACACTTGCACTTGTTCTTTATCCTACACAATATAAAATTCTTCTATTAACTTGCAAAGCTCTTCACAACCTGGCACCCAATTACCTCTCTGATCTTCTTGGTACACTCCTTGGAGCTCACTGAGATCTTCTGCGGCTGAACTGTTATCAGTTCCAAATTTTAAGATGAAGTCATTTGGTGGCAGGGCTTTTAACTGCTTAGCACCACAGTAGTGTAATTCCCTGCCGTTAGATATTCGTTAGGTGGACTCTAGTTCCAATTTTAAAACCCAGGTAAAAACTTTTCTGTTCAGAAAGGCTTTTAATGATTTTCTGCTTTAATTTTCTGTTTATTATTCTTCTTTGATCACCACCCGTTCCACAATGCACCGGCCCCTTACGGCTCCCCCTGCAGGTGGTAGGCCTGCAGGAGGATGGTCCCACGTCGTTTTTTCAGGCTCTGTGAGAAAAAACCCAGCCACCAGGCACTCGCATACGAGCCCCAACCCCAGGCCTGGCTCCAGGGTAAGGCCCCGGCTACGCCGTAACGGGCAACATCACGGTCCTTGATGTTTTTGTATTTATAAGGGGTTTTTGAACCGCACTTAGTCTGACCTGTCATCTAAGACCTCTTTGCCTTGGGAGACCCTACCAGGGGCATTAGCCCCCGACAACATAGATCTTAGGATCACTCAGGCACTCGAACCCCTTCACCACGATAAGGTGGCGGCTCATAGAGGAGAGTGTGATGCGGCTGGGATGAGAATCAGCACCTACAAGTCCGAGGCCATGGTGCTCCACCGAAAAAAGGTGGTTTGCCATCTCCAGGTTGAAGGAAAAACCTTACACCAGGTGCAGGAGTTCAAGTATCTTGGGGTTTTGTTCACGAGTGAGGGAAGGATAATGCAGCATAATGCGATCAATGTACTGGTCTGTTGTAAAGAAGGAGCTGAGCCGAAAGGCAAAGCTCTTGATTTACCGTTCAATCAATGTTCCTACTCTCACCTATGGTCATGAGCTTTGGATCATGACCGAAAGGACAAGATCTCTATGGAGTCAATCTAGGGCCATATATATTTGCACATAAAAGAAAGTTTTGCAAACGAAATAAATTTTGAAAAATAATACAACTGGCAAAAAAATCGCAAAGGGAAAATTGAGTTTTGAGAAAAAAAAGGAATTTTGCAAAGAACAAAAAAATAAAGAACTGCAAATAAAAATAAATACATTTTTAAATTAAATATTTCTCAAGTCAATTGCAATGCTCATTTTGATTTGTGAGTTTACTCATGATTTAAACATCCCCCTAAAAAACTAAGGATCTAGGTATTTTTACTCATATTTTTTATCTCATCTCTCACAGCGATTCATGGCTGATTTCCTTTGTGTCAGGACGTCTCCAGCTGATGATGTCGTTTTATAGAAGGCAGGTCCTTGCATGCCATACATGCCCCAGTTCCCGTGACTCCGCCCCCTTGTCAAATCAGGGCCAGAAAGTAAACGCACAGAAATGTGATTTGCAAAAAGAAAACAGCATCGCAAACTCACGGTTGACTGAAAAGCAAAACAAATTGAGTGTTGCAATTGATTTGAGAGGTTTTGTAAATGCAATACTGGAAAAAAAAATTATATATGCAAATATATGTCTATTTTTAAAAAATTGCTAGTATAATTTTTTTTGCACTATTTTTATTTACAGTTCTTTATTTTTGTTTGCAAAATTCATTTTTATTTCTCAAAACTCAGTTTTCCCTTTTGCAATTTTTTTATTTTTTTTGGAGATTTGCATTATTTTACAATTTTTTGCTTTATATATGGCCCTAGATTGACTCCATAGATCTCGGATACAAGCGACTAAAATGAGTTTCCTTTGCAGGGTGGCAGGGCGCACCCTTATAGGGTGAAGAGCTCTGACACCCGGGAGGAGCTCGGATTAGAGCCGCTGCTCCTCCACATCGATAGAAGTGTGCTGAGGTGGCTCTGGCATCTGTTTCGGATGCCTCCTGAACACTTACCTAGGGAGGTGTTCCAGGCATGTCCCACCGAGAGAAGCTGGAGGAAGTGTCTGGGCAGAGGGAAATTTGGAGTTCTCTCCTAAGACTTCTGCCCCCCGACCCAACCCCGGAAAATGAATGAATGAATTCTTCTGTCTTGTATTTTATGATGTGCCTGTGACATATTGTAAGGTGTTGTTTGAAGGTGCCTATAAATCAAAGGTATTATTATTATTATTATTATTATTATTATTATTATTATTATTATTATCGCTGTGGAACAAAACAAAGTTCCTACAGGACCAAGGTGCTACATTCCACATAGATATAACAACTAAACTAAATTCACAAAAACTAACTAGCTAAGAAACATAATTTGCTGATGTCAGTAGTTGATTTTAAGCTGATGGCTCCCTGGCCATCGGGAAGGAGGAGGTGGAGATCCAACAAACTCTTAAACGATTTAATAATTAAATAATCGTCAAACAAACGGATAGTGGCAGCCCCTCACGCTGACTAACACCAAACTGAAAGCAAAACAAACATAAAGTGTCCAGAAAACAGTGTGCATGCTGATGTCATGAGGCAAAAACTCCACACAGCCACACTGTGCTGGAAAATAGTTTCAGAAAATCTTCAGCCTGGCCGGATTTTTTTTAGAAAGTTTCAGTTTCACACAGATGGTGTGAACAACACATCTCTATACATTTTCAGAATGATTGAGCGTTCTGAAAAAACTGCAGTCAATATTCATTTACAACAACTGTTCTGTTTTACTGTTTATTCTGTGTTGAAGGTCACATTTCAGATGTTGCTCGGGAAACTGATCTGGAATCAAGTGAGAACACACACACACACACACACACACACACACACACACACACACACACA
>CAIGQZ010000379.1:27661811-27672737 GCA_903798205.1 Danio tinwini
CTATCTATCTATCTATCTATCTATCTATCTATCTATCTATCTATCTACAAAGCTGGTGAATACATCTTGATAGTCTGCATTTGTTCAGCTTTAAAGAATCATCTGTTCTTTTTTCCCTCACTTGCTGTTCATTGTAAAATCTCTCTCTATCAGCCCATCATGATTAGATCTGTCCTGTCGGTGTGCAGCGGGAAGAAATTGGACTTTAATAAATCATAAATCTTCTTCATTTCTGAAGACAGAATCGTTCCCCACGTTGAGTTCTGGATAATAACTGAGCTGAAGGACTAAATTAAATAAATTGTGTGATAGAGGGATTTTCCAGCTCAGTTCTTGTACCAATTTAATGGTGCTCGGGTCAGTTTCTGGAAGCAGTAATGACCAATTCCTTTTCAGACTAATGGAAATGTTCTCCAAATTTTGGCAAAGTTTTCAAGTTCAATGTTAGGGTTCATTTTGTGTCATGTACAAGACATTAAATAGATAAAAACTCTAGGTTTGTACAGCCCACTTAGAGCTCAAAGGCCCACCCAGTTGGAGCTCAAGTCCCACCCACTTGGAGCTGGCTGCGACTTCCGTTTATACCCTTTTCTGGATTTCTTTAATTTATTGCTTCTATTCTTACGCAACACCAATTTTGGGGATAGAAATGCTTATACTTGGAAATGGGTTCTAAAGTGCATGTTATTGCAACCCAGGCTTATTCTGATTATGTACCCCTATATACATTTCTGGAGAGCACCAAATACGTTCATAAGGGACGTTATTTTTGCAGGGTTTTTTTCGTGAATCCACCAGAGACCGCTGTGTACACTTTTTCAGATCTCAAATTTTTCTCGCGAGTGCCATTCGCACCTGCTGTTGTCGCGTAAATCCACCAGAGGCCGCTGTCGACTGACTGACTGACCAATCGACTGACCCACCCTCCTCCTTCCCTAAACCCAACCAATAGTGTTTTCAAAAGCACAGACTGACCAGAGCCCACCCGCTTTCCTAAACCCAACCAACAGTGTTTTAAAAAGCAATTCAGAAAAAGAAAAGCCCTCGCCTGATTTTCACCACGTTTTCAGATTTTAGCACATTCTCACACTGTTATTTACTTGTTTTTTAATTTTTTTGACTTTTGTTTTTGTCTTACCGGCTTTCTTGAACCGTTCTTTGCAGGACTCAACTGCACATTACGTTTTAATTAGTGGTGGGCCGTTGTCGATGTTAACTGGCTGCGTTAACGCAAGACTCTTATCGCGCAATAAAAAATATCGCCGAGCTGGGTCTATTTTATGCAAGCTATGATGACTTTCACCTTGATATTTTAGTGCGGAAATATCTGTATATTATACCTGAAAAGTTTATCTGAAAGTATACCTGATCGCTGAGCTGTCTGACAAAAAAAGTGCCCTTCAATCAAATCAGCAGAATGCCCTTCTGGATCTTTCACGTACTTCGAACACACTCAGTAGTGTAAACTACGTTTACATGGACATCTAGTTATTTGCCTTAATAGACAATAATAAAGGTGTTTACTAGAAATGCTTTAATGTAAGAGTTTCCTGTAATTTTGGGTGACTTTACCTGCAGTTTGGCAGTTTCACTTTCACTCATGAACATTTAATTCATGCCCCCGTGACAAACTGGGTATTAGACACAAATAAGGAGTAAGGGCTGGTGAGAGTGTTGTGGAATATAATAACAAAAACTTTTGCATTTCGCGGAAAAACTTCAGCATTTCGCGGAATTAGATTAATCTAGATAAATAGTTATTGTGGATCATTGTGAATGGAAATTGCACCGATGTTGTCATCTGTATGTGAAACCTTTAAAAAAGCAAACCATTTCGTTTTTAGTACATTGTTAACGTGCAAACCTTGGTATTTAGTTTTAGTTTTTTTTGGAACTCTTTGAAACTGACCCTTTTACAATGTAAATACTTTTTTTAAAGTGGAAACTGACAATTAAATACTGACTCAACAAAATACTTCCTAATAATACTGTACTCAATGAATAATACTGAATAATGCTGTACTGAAATGGCCTCCACAGTCACCAGATTTCAATCCAATAGAGCTCAATAGAGCTAGAGATTCAAATTCCAGTGCAGCAATGGCAGAGATCTGACGAAACATCATTGTCGGACAGATTTTCCTTCATCAAAGTTATAGTAAGTACTGAATTCTGTATTTATTGAATCATATTTAAGTTTAACCATATGCAAATTGCAGTAATTTCGACATAAAAATGAGCAGCATGGGTATTACATTAGCCTGCCGCCTCCAACATAATATTAGACGTACATTAACATTACTCTATAGTAGAAAAACTGTTGCATTGAAGTCTAACCTATGGTTTACTCTCCGCGTACTTTAAGTTACTATTTATTGTTAAGTTATTACTTTATGGCGGTGAACTTTTATTTTGAACTGATGAAATTGATCTCATCAGCCATTTTGATGAGTCGCTTTAAATGCAAATGAGATTGTGCTCTTTTCGAAAAAGGGTGGAGCTACAAATGCCTGTGTGTCAGCAAAGTGGCAGTTTCAAAAACAAGACTAATGTAATATGCTAATGAAGGAGAGATCATCACTAATGGACAGGGCTTTCCCCCTCTGATGACACGTTCAATGTCAATTTTGGTGTTTGTGCAGTTTTTAATCAAGTGTGATTATAAAAAATTAAATCAATACCTTTTTACCATTAGAAGCTGTTTATATTCACCACACAACTGTGTTTAAACTCCTTATGAAAGATTTTTGCATAATAGGTGCCCTTTAAAGCAATAACTAGTCAATGTATTTCAGCAGCTGTTTAACATTTCCTTATATAGATCAAAAAACTAGATGAAAATATATTTTCTTCACCTTTTTGACTGTTTATTTTGCCCCAAGCCACCTCATAATCCAACCCCTTTCTCTTGCGAAGGCAGTTTGGCTTTCTTTTGGTCCATACAAGTGGTCTTTTCCTTATTCTCCGGTCTCTGTTCAAACGAAGGAGGAAATGAAGTAGACATATGAAAGCTGCTGGTGGACAATAGAAGGGATTAGACGAGTGTCAAAGCACTTTCAGCGCTCTGTAATAGACGTGTTGACGTCTCGTCCTCAATTACGGCCTCTTTATGAGAGCTCCCGCCGTGTTTTGAGAGGGTTTTAGCGTGATAGTGCTTTAAAACCTGATGTTATTATGAGTGGACACAATAGCGGAATACTAACAACAGAGATATAAATTCGTAGCAGCATTGTGAGATCTTGCTCGAATATAGAAACCTCATGTCAGCTCCGTGTGTGTGTGTTAACAGTTGTTACCGCAGTAAAGTTAGTTTGACAATGTTTAATTCAGTTTTTACTACGGGTAGACTATCAGGTAGACAAAAATATGTGCCCTTTATGTTGCACAAGGTTAATTTCTCTATAACAATGTTAATAAATAGGCCTATGTTTAACATTTATTAATGATATTTAAAATATGCTCAGTAAATTAATCATATGAATGAATAAATTTAACCACATATAATACCATAACACCAGTATCAAAATGTAAAAAAAAAAAAAAAACATGGTCTAAATTGCCCCTAAATATTGTAGCTTTCTACAACTATTGGGTATATTATACAATAATAAACCGCAGCATTAATTAACAAAGCATGCAGGGTGCAGCATTAATTAACAGTGTAAATACTATGATATATACATATTACATATAGTACTTTAGTATGGTTAAAAAACCACTACAATTCAATTCATCTTTATTTGTATAGCGCTTATACAATGTAGATTGTGTCAAAGCAGCTTCACATGGAGGTTTATAGTGAATTGAAACAGTGTTAGTTCAGTTTTTAGTGTTTAAGTTCAGTTCAGTTTAGCTCAGTTCAGTGTGGTTAATAATCACTACTGAGCATCCAAACACTGAAGAGCAATTCCATCGATGCGCAGCTCTACAGATCCCGAACCATGCAAGCCAGTGGCGACAGCGGCGAGGAAAAAACTTCAATTGGCAAAAGTGAAGATTTAAAAAAAAAAACCTCGAGAGAAACCAGGCTCATTTGGGCACGACCATTTCTCCTATGGCCAAACGTCTTGTCTTGTGCAGAGCTGCAGTCTAGGCGCAGGAGCTGGACCTCAGCGAAGACTCGTCTGTCCTTGGAGCATCACAGGAATCAGTCTCATGCTTTCCACCATGACCACCACAGCAGCAGCTCAGGATACGGCCTGGTCCAGAAACCTTGGGATCATCTCGTCGCTGGTCTTGGATTGCATCAGTGGCACTGCATAGTCTGAGGGCCTCGAGATGAGTACCCCCAGGTGGAAATACAGAATAAGGAGAATAATTAGCGTAGCTGCTGTTCATAGTGTATATAAACAAGAAGCAAAATCCTGTGTGGGGCACATCATGCTTCATACCGCTATGTAATGCACTGAGTGTATGCTTTGCTAAAAAGATAGGTCTTTAATCTAGTTTTGAAGAGTGAGAGTGTGTCTGAGCCTCGGACATTATCAGGAAGGCTATTCCAGAGTTTAGGGGCTACAGTATTTACAATAAATTCGTATTTTTTTTACCAATATAATTAGATTTATGGATGGCTCAGTGGTTAGCACTGTTGCCTCACAGCAAGAAGGTCGCTGGTTTGAGTCCTGGCTGGGTTAAGCCTAGTTCACACTACAGGATTTTAAACATAGGCAGATCACTGTGCTGCTCACACTACATGACTTGATTTTGTGTCTTTTAATCACTGTGGTGTTCACACCACGCGACACTACGTAAATGATTTACAAGAGTGGGGTCACACACTACATAATCTGACAACAACTTGTTTGCCAACAGTTCAGTCAAGCTACCAAATCACAGCCAATAAAATTTTGAGGGAGGAGTCGTCAGAAAAAGCTGAACACTATTGGCTGCTTGTGTGCTGATTACGTCACTGACAGCGTTTCAAGCTTTCAAGAGAGCATTTAAACACATCATCAGTCAGCTGATGCATCAGCGGATCAATCACTCATCTGCAAATTTCAAGTTGAAAGATACACAGTGTTTTTAATTTTTGTAATTTTATAACTCTTTGAAATAAAACTAACATATCTATAACACCCTGACGTTTTCTAAATATCTGTGTATTTCTTTCTAACATTGTTATTTTTTTAAAAATTACAAAACAGTAAAGGACTGAGCATGTCTACCTTTAATTACCATTTCGGTCAAATGACTGCATGCATATCAGCTTCTTTTCGCTGTGAATTTATATATGCATGTATTTCTTTACTAAGCAACTTCCTGCTAAAATAAACAAAACTTTCTGATAGCAAAAACATAAATTTTCTTCAGATATATCTTTCAAAACAGCATATTCTGTACCATGAAATAGCTCCTGTTTGAAAGTAAAAATGAAAGCGAGGCTCAGACCTTTGCATGTTCTAGTATCTTAACTACATATTTATAGGCTGTATTACCAAAAAAACATAATATTTTTTCAGGGTAATGCTGTCATAAAATATGATGACAGACATTCAAAGCTTAATTTTAATATCTTAATAGCAATTTTGAATGTAAATATGATGTGAGAAAGGTCAGAATGATTAGTATGGTAATTGTAATAGTTACAGAATTCTAGTTCCACTGTTAATATAGCCTACTCTCATGTCTGTGTTAGCACAGAATGAAGCGAGAGCATCGATGCCCATTCTGGCCAATCACAGACGTTTCTGTTCAGCTCCTGAACACACGGCCATTCAGCTCATGCTGATATGCTGTCTCATTGGTTGCAGCTCGTCACTACATCTGACCTGAGTTGGCCGACTGCTCTGGAGTATTCAGCATGCTATATATTGGATTTCCGTCTGCGAGGTGTTGGCGATGCTTCAGCCAGCCTCTTTGACGCGTTGTTCAGTAGTTCACACATAAAGACTGCCGAGCGCCGTGCACCTGTAGATTTTTCCCTGATCCCAGCCCGATCTGTCGGCGAGCTCGTTTACTTTCAAATCGGGCTCAAATCAGGCTTAAAATCCTGTAGTGTGAACTAGGCATTAGTTGACAATTCTGTTCACCCCATGTTGGCGTGGGTTTCATCCAGGTGTTCTGGTTTTCCCCACAGTCCTAACACATGCACTATAGGTGAATTGAATAAACTAAATTGGCCGTAGTGTATGAGTGTGTGTGAGTGAATATTAGAGTGTATGGGTGTTTCCCAGTACTGGGTTGCAGCTGGAGGGCATCTGCTGTGTAAAACATATGCCGCAATAGTTGGAGGTTCATTTCGCAGTGGCGACCCCTGATGAAAAAGGGACTAAGCCGAAGGAAAATTAATATTGAATTATAATTGAATAATTATAATTACGGCAATAGGCTACTAGTATTTTTGATCTTGTGAGGACTATTCAATTTTTTTATAAATCTATCACAACATTACTGGCTTGAGGTTATAAGTCATATTTGTTTATGGCAGTCAACTAAATTAGAAAATGTTGAATTCATTATAAATATAGTCAAATTTAATGCTCAATTTTCAGTTGTGCCATTTTGTTCTGTGCTTCTTCAATGAGACAAATCTGGGAAAATTATTATCGTGCATTCGGCAATATCCTTTATTTAGACCAATGTAACCCCGCCAGTCCTACCCCACCCAACTTGCTTCGAGCTGGGATTGAACCGGCTACTCTCCACATAGTCGGTTGCTCTAATGGCCCGTTTCCACTGAGTGGTACAGTACGGGGCAGTACAGGTCACCTTTATCAGGCTTAAGTTTCCACTGCCAAAAGGGTACCAATGGTGGGTGTGGTGTACGACAGAAAGTTTCAGTCGATGTCATTCTCGCTCAAGGAAATGTCAAAGTAAAGCTGTACGGGTCGTTCACATATTATATGAGAAGCTCTTTTCACAAAACAGATGCTTCGTACACATAAATACTTGTGTATAAATGTTCTAATGACTAACCTTTCTATGAACATGATTTGATTATAACTGCAGATCAATGACAATGTGAAATAGCCTACTGTAATGTCTGCAATTATATCAAATTAAATAATAAATGCAACATATATGAACACATACCGCCCCTTACAGTCTCCGATATGATCCTAATTACAGAAAAACTGCACACAGCATACATTTAGTCCTTATATGGCTTCAAAAACAACACACATCATCTGTATCTTTAATCTTCACCAGCACATATAGCCTCTTGTTAGACAGTAATTCCACCATTCCGAGTTCATAACAGTCCAAAAGGTGATGATAATAGTTAAACATGACAGTTTGTTCATCTTCTAGGTTGCAGAAAGAAGCATTTGCTCCTTTATTTTTTCCGGCTTCTCCTTAGTTTTTTTGCACATCAGTCTCGTGTTTCTCCATTTCTGAAAGGATCGGATGTCAGAAGCACTTCAATAATCACGTGCACGTTATTATTATCAGCTCAAGAACGCATGATCGCAAACTCTCAGGAGAAAGTGAAACTGCTCACACTTTTAGACGGCCTCGTAAAACAACAACAGGACAAGGCAGATTTTGTTCTTCTTGGCTTTATGGCTGTTCATCAAGACAACGGCAAGGTTTGTTTAAGCTCGGTTCGACCATGGCTTGTTACTATATGTATATATTATTACAGTGTAATGTCTCAGCTGTGTATTTAAAAATGCCAGTGCCTTTGTTTTCATTCTCCTGGCTATGCCCTGATCGTGCTAGGTACTGTATCCTTTGCAAAGGCTACCCAAAAAGTGGTATGATACGGTTAGCTTTTTGGTACCTTTTGATAGTGGAAACGGATATGAAGCATACCGAACTGTACCTTACCGTGCCACTCAGTGGAAACAGGCTATAACAAGGAGGCTAAAGACCATGGACTCTAGTGTCTATTGCTAGAGCACCTTTAGAGGTCAGAGGAGTAAGGTTTTTACCAGCACAACACTTCACTAGCTGGCCTCCGCTACACTCACCCCCCTAAACCTCACTCACATCCAGATCACGGCACCAATATAACCCCACCGGTCCTACATCACCCAACCCGCTCGCTGGGATTGAACCGGCAACTTTCTGAGTCGGTTGTTCTACCAAGGCCATAGCACTTTTAGAGGTCAGAGGAGTGAGGTTTTCACCTGCACATTGCTTCACTGGCAGGCCTCTGCTACACCAGTAACAGTATATAATTTTTTTCCTATAGACAATTGTGGTCAGAATAACATGAAATAAGTAAAGATGGGAAAATCTGTAAAAATCACGAACATCTAACATTGGGTAGCATATACAATCAGTACAGTATAAAAATTATTACATCTATGGGAAGTCCAAGATACCTGTATGAATGTGTGTGTGTGTTCGGAAACCTATTATCTTTCTCCGCGTTGCCTTCATGCTTGACGCTTCAGAGGAGCTGAAATTGGCTGTCAGTATTTCGGGCCCGGACTCGGAGCTTCCTAATGGAATAAATTGGTTCCAAGATGTTCAATTTAAGTGTGACCCAACACCTCGGAGAGATGATTCATCTGATATGCAAACCAGAGCACGACCAACTGGCACAGACCGCACTTTTCCTTCACATGCGGTGGAGAAGGTTAGGTGTGTTTACAAGGTCAGCAACACGATTTGGCTAATTAGAAGATTGAACATCTTTAAGGGGTAAAGAGCGATATTACTGATGGTTTAGACTCCGTGGGACATCACAGACTGACCTGGAGTCACCCTTGCTAATCTCAGACCTAATCTAGTTAGTTATTTAGATTAATTCTAGTTATACTTTGGAAGAAAATATGCCCTCAACTGTATATAAATTTAAATACTATTGTGTTGTTTTCGTTTCTCAACTGGTCACAACCATGAAGGCAATATTACTCTTTTCCTTTATTTGAGTCACGTTTCTCATCTAATCACACAGATATGATCTGAGCAGATGAGTTTTGGCCGACTGGTGGAGATGTGAGGAATCAGAAACACATTATTAAAGACAGAAACACAGCTGTGTCCAGGTCATCACCTCTGCTCGTACTCCAGCTGGACCACAAGAGGAAACACAAAAAAAAGAAGAAAAATCTGCTTTCTGTCTGAACATTTGAGTGTCATCCGCTGCTCAGCTGAATCATGAACATCCAGATGCTCCTGCAGCTCCAGTGAGGATTTCAACCAGATTCGGCTGATTATTCTGAATGTAGATTTGGTGTTTTATTTCTCCATCTGCCTCTCAGTTCATTAACTGTTCATTTACACTCTCCTCTTTCATTCTGTCTGCTTCTCTTCAAGTCTGCAGATGA
Organism: Danio tinwini; assembly: GCA_903798205.1. NCBI lineage: Eukaryota > Metazoa > Chordata > Actinopteri > Cypriniformes > Danionidae > Danio > Danio tinwini. The sequence continues at coordinate 27,671,033 of CAIGQZ010000379.1, forward strand.
TTGTTTATGATCTCGGATGCAGTTTTTAATTAAAATACTCCTCTGCCGAGGCCCAGACGATGCCTCCGGAAAGATGTGCTGAGACACGCTCTGCTTATCAGTCAATCTGCATTGCATTACTTTTTATTATGTTCATCCAAATAAAATGCCACATAGCACTTTTGTCACATTTGTGTAGTTTTATATTTGTGTTCACTTCACGTGTAATAGACAAGCGTAGACAAACTTTGGTTAAGTGTAATAGGGTTTCAGCTTGTTTACAGATTATTGTGGGAAAGAAAACTTGCAAATTGACAATTAGCTTTACTTTTGGATATATTGGTGTAAAAATATTTTATATACAACAGGTTTGTGAATTTATAAAGCTAGAAATATATATATATATATATATATATATATATATATATATATATATATATATATATATATATATATATATATATACACACACACTTACCGGTTATTTATAAGGTACACCTTACTAGTACCAGGTTGGACCCCCTTTTGCCTTCAGAACTGCTTTAATGCTTTGTGGCATAGATTCAACAAGGTATTGGAAATATTCCTCAGAGATTTTGCTCCATATTGACATGATAGCATCAGTTGCTGCAAATTTGTCGGCTGCACATGCCTGATACTAATCTCCCCAAAGGTGCTCTATTGGATTGAGCTCTGGTGACTGTGGGGGCCATTTGAGTACAGTGAACTGGCGCGTTATCCTGCTGGAAGTAGCCATCAGAAGATGGGTACATTGTGGTCATAAAGGGATGAACATGGTCAGTAACAATACTGAGGTAGGCTGTGGCGTTGACACGATGCTCAATTGGTACTAATGGGCCCAAAGTGTGCCAAAAAATATCCCCCACACCATTACACCACCCACACCAGCCTGAAACGTTGATACAGGACAGGATGGATCTATGCTTTCATGTTGTTGACGCCAAATTCTGACCCTACCATCTGAATGTATCAGCAGAAATCAAGACTCACCCGACCAGGCAATGTTTTTCCAATCTTCTATTGTTCAATTTTGGTGAGCCTGTGTGAATTGTAGCCTCAGTTTCCTGTTCTTAGCTGACAGGAGTAGCACCCGGTGTGGTCTTCTGCTGCTGTAGCCCTTCCGCCTCAAGGTTGGATGCTTTGTGCATCAGAGATGCTCTTCTGCAGACCTCGGTTGTAACGAGTGGTTATTTGAGATACTGTTGCCTTTCTATCAGCTGGAACCAGTCTGGCCATTCTCCTCTGACCTCTGGCATCAACAAGGCATTTGCGCCCACAAAAACTGCCGCTCACTGGATATTTTCTCTTTTTCTGACCATTCTCTGTAAACCCTAGAGATGGTTGTGCATGAAAATCTCAGTAGATCAGCAGTTTCTGAAATACTCAGATCAGCCCGTCTGACACCAACAAATATGCCATGTTTAAAGTCACTTAAATCCCCTTTCTTCCCCATTCTGATGCTCGGTTTGAATTGCAGCAGATCGTCTTGTCCATGTCTACATGCCTAAATGCATTGAGTTGCTGCCATGTGATTGGGTGATTAGAAATTTTCATTAACGGGCAGCTGGACAGGTGTATCTTATAAAATGTTCGGTGAGTGTACAGCATCAAGTTTTCTCAAGCTGGTGGTTTATAAGTTTATAAAGCTAGAAATGTGTTATAGATAGATAGATAGATAGATAGATAGATAGATAGATAGATAGAT
>CAIGQZ010000379.1:27690955-27705339 GCA_903798205.1 Danio tinwini
CGCTATCTCACGCCAATTTGTAACTGTTTGATTTAGTGTCTTATTCATATAATTTAGTATAATTTGCTCATCAACCAATGACGGCTGGGTTTAGGGGTGGGGTTTGGTGGCACGCCTCCTTTAAAAAAATGTACATTATTATACGACTGAACTCGTGACAACGTGTACAAATTATCCACTAAACTGACATAACGTAAAATAGTAATGTTTCCTCATGAGATCAGGCTGGCCAAGAACAATTTACACACTTACACCAATAAATTAAAATATAGATTTTTTTTTCCAATTTCTTTTTGTAAACCATTTGAAATAAAATGTGATCCTGGACCCCAAAATCTGTCATAAGTAACAAAAGTAAAGTAAAAAAAGAAAATAGTTATTAGTTTATTGTGAAACCATACAATTCAAGAAACATAGTCAATGCTATCTTATGCCAATTCGTAACTTTTTGATTTAGTGGCTAATTTGTACGATCTCATTCATATAATTTAGTACAATTTGCTCATCCACATTAATGGTTGGGTTTAGGGGCGGGGTTTGGTGGTGCCACGCCTCCTTTTACATTTTCGTATAACTGAACTCATGTGAATTTGTACGAATTAGCTGACAAAACGTACAATAGTAATGTTTCCTCCTGAGATCAGGCTGAATATCTACCTTATTTTGCAATGCGGAAGCAAGCTTTTTTTTTGCCATTATGCTTAAACTTCCTATTTATTTGTAGTTATGGGTAAATAACTTCCGTAAATAAAATGCTAGGGACACCTGCTGGTCAAAACAAAAACACACTCAAAACATGGATAAAACATTTTGAACACTGAAAACTGTCCCATCAAATGCACTTAATTTATTACCTTGCAAAATATGCTTTCTGTGATCAATTTTCTATGATTATTAAATTAAAAAAATTATAAAAAGGGACGAAGTTAAGGGCCTGTCTAAGGTTTGGTGCTATCAAATGTCAACTTTGTTTGACAAATTTACTTAGTGCACCTTTAATGGATTATTTTAAAGAGATAGTTCACCCAAAAATAAAAATCACCTCAGCATTTACTCTTCCTCATGATTTTAAACCTTTATGACTTTCTTCTGTTTAACACAAAAGTGTGAAAACAGTGTGTGTAAATGTGAGAGTGTATGGTTGTTTCCCAGTACTGGGTTGCAGCTGAAAGGGCATCCGCTGCGTATACATATGCTGGAATAGTTGGCAGTTCATTCTGCTGTGGCGACTTCTGATAAATAAGGCACTAAGCCGAAGGAAAATAAATGAATTCTAAATGTTGCTGGCACCAATTGACTTCCATAGTATGACAAAAAGAGTACTATGGAAGTCAATAGGTGCCAGCTACCAGCATTTATCAAAATATATTCTTATGTGTTCAACAGAAGATTCACCAGCATAGACCACGCCACACTCTGAGCTAGACTTTATTGTAGGGATGAAAGGGATGGAAAGGGAACAGTGGGATGAAGGGGAAGGGAAGTAAGAGGATAAACAGTCAACAGGTAGGTAGGTTGATCGGGCGTCCTACGATGATGCCCAGAGACTCAGAGCGGGGGCACCGTCTCTGTAATATTTTGGTAGAGTGATTGGATCCCCCTATTCAACCTAGGAGGGATTGTAATGGTAAGCAAGGAAATAGAGGGAGAGAAAAACAGTGCTAGAGGGCTGGTCTGCCTTAAATAAGTTTTCAGGGAGTAGATCATTGGTTGAGACAAAGTGAGGCGTGGTTCCGCTGCTGAACCTTTGTTAACAAGTTAACTCCATAAGAAACTCAAATAGGTTTTGAACAGAGTCAGTAAATGATGCCAGAATTTTCATTTTTAGTGAACTACCCTAAAAAAATACAGCTAACAACATATTTATCTGTATTTTTACTTTATTTTATACAGTAAAAAATCCTTTATAAATGGCCTTCACTGTAAAAAATGTTATAAAATATAGTTTTCTGTTTATTTACGGTTGTGAATTGCATTATATGATGTCGATCTCTGCTCTGTCGACTTTTGATATTGAAAATTCAACTCTACAGTTTAACAAAGGGACTTTTAGTGACATTTTAGTAGTCTGTAAAATACTAGTACTGGCAGTTAATTACAAGGTTTTTGTAGCGTAATATATAACACCAACCCAGACAATATAGTACTTTAAACTACACTCTCAGCAATAAAAGTACGAGAGCTGTCTAGGCATGGGACGATAACCGTTTTCAAGGTATACCGCGGTTTGGAAAAGTAAAGGTTTTGAAACCGTCAACATTTTCCATGATACTTTTCCTAAGGTATGTGTACGATTTTTTTTATTTACTTTTTTTTTTTTTTTGCACAACAGTAACACGAGCAGAAAAAAATATCCAAAGATGCTGTTTTAAATTATAAAGAAATCTGTGTTTTTGAAACAAATGAAGACAACAGAAGTCAATTAATCTTTTAAATTATTTAGCCCGTGTTTACTGTTCCAAACTATTATAAATCTTTCAAAAATGAAATATATTGTTTCAAAGGGGAAAGAAAGTTTTAGTTTTTTTTACCTGGACATTTAAAAAGAATATATTTTAGAGCAGTTATCACAATACCGTGAAACTGTGATATTTTTATCCAAGGCTATCATACTGTCAGAATCTTATACCGGCCCATCCCTAGGGGTGGTACCTTTTTAAAAGGTACACATTTGTACTTGAAGGGTCCATATTGGTACCTCAGAAGTATATATTAGTACCTACAAATTTTAAGAGGAACACTTTTGTACTTTTTAGGTACTAATATGTACCACGCCAGTGACAACTCGCTTATATTTATTTCTGGGAGTGTATTAAAAATGTTCATAAAAGTCACTTTTTTTGCACTTCATTCATTCATTTTCTTTTCAGCTTAGTCCCTTTATTAATTAGGGGTCACCACAGCGGATTGAACTGCTGATCAGCACATGTTTTACTCAGTGGATGTTCTTCCAGCTGCAACCCATCACTGGAAAACATCCATACACACTCATGCACTACGGACAATTTAGCCAACCCAATTAACCTATACCACATGTTTTTGGACTTGTGGGGGACACTGGAGCACCCGGAGGAAACACACGCCAACAGGGGGAGAACATGCAAACTCCACACAGAAACGCCAACTGACCCAGCCTAGGCTCGAACCAGCAACCTTATTGCTGTGAGGTGAACGTGCTACTCACTGCGCCACTGTGCAGCCCACTTTTTTTAACTTAACAAGGTTTAAAGTTGTTGGAAAAGCTCCCATATTGCAATGCATAAATAAAAAGGAAAAAAAAGGAAATAGAGGGAGAGGGTGGGTTCGAGGGAACAAGAAGAACAGTGCTAGAGGGCTGGTCTGCCTTAAATAAGTTTTCAGGGAGTAGATCATTGGTTGAGACAAAGTGAGGCGTGGTTCCGCTGCTGAACCTTTGTTAACAAGTTAACTCCATAAGAAACTCAAATAGGTTTGGAACAGAGTCAGTAAATGATGCCAGAATTTTCATTTTTAGTGAACTACCCTAAAAAAATACAGCTAACAACATATTTATCTGTGTATAATGTAAAAAAATCCTTATAAAAGAAAAAATGAAGTGAAACAGTTGTGCTCTATTTAAATTCATGAGTATTTCTAAAGCCTGCATGCATAATTCATGAGCTGGCCTTAAGAAAAAGAAATGTTTCACAGCTAGAGCCGAAAAGAAATGTTTTTAATTTGCAGTTTTTTGTACATTCAGCCTTATTCTGAATCAGTTAATAAAAAAAATGTTATTAAAATCACAGGCGTTCACTTAATGGATGGTAATAATGCACAAGTGGTCCTTTGGGCTTTTTTCTTTTCACATCCTGATGATTCGGCAAGTTCTGAGTGAAGTTGTGTTTTCACCGCCGTCTCTTAACACATCTGCACAATGTTGGATCAGTCTGCAACCATGGAGGACGACCAGCCTGTCTCTGACACACACACGTACTGTATAAAACAGAGACTCATCACCATTCAGATGAGAAAGCGGGATGAAGAGACGATCGTGAGTCTGGATGGAGAAGCGGAGCATTTTCAGGACCTGAAACAGGCTGAGCAGGTTCCTCCACGACTGGACTCCTGCTGAGGAGAAATGGTGTCTGCAACCTCCGACTGCAGCAGATCATTCTCATTAGCTATAATGTGCTTCACCAGACAGTGTGCAGCTTCATCTATATTAATATTCTCCTGGAGAGAGAGAGGGGGAGAATTTAATTTTACAAGACTTCATACATTAAAATCAACCCAATACAACTATTAATAATTCATAAATCAAAGTTGTATAAGACCATATGCATTTCAAATGAAAATAAAAACAACATTAGTCTCATCCAGAGACCAAAGAGAGAGAGATTTATTTATTTGTATTAATTTTATAATTTTCTTTAAATGTCTTAAATATTATTTATCTTTTTTTGCTACTATAAATTTAATTTACTTATATATATTAAATTTGTATATAATAATATATGTACCTGATTATTAGGAGAGCAAATAATTTTTACTTCAACTATGTATTTATTGTTTTGCATATATTCCTTTCTATTTTCATTCATTCATTTTCTTTTCGGCTTAGTCCCTTTAATAATCCGGGGTCACCACAGCAGAATGAACCGCCAACTTATCCAGCACGATTTTACGCAGCGGATGCCCTTCCAGCCGCAACCCATCTCTGGGAAGCATCCACACACACTCATTTACACTCATACACTACGGACAATTTTAGCCTACCCAATTCACCTGTACCGCATGTCTTTGGACTGTGGGGGAAACCGGAGCACCCGGAGGAAACCCACACGAATGCAGGGAGAACATGCAAACTCCACACAGAAGCGCCAACTGACCCAGCTGAGGCTCGAACCAGAGACCTTCTTGCTATGAGGCGACAGCACTACCTACTGTGCCACTGCATCGCCCCTTTCTATTTTATTATATATTATTATTATTTTCATCAATAGTGTTATCAATACTATTTTTTTTATTGACTTTTTTCCCCTGCTATAGTATGTACACTTTGGCAATATGTACAATTTACAGTATGTCATGCCATTAAAGTGAATTGAATTTAATTGAGTGAGAGAGAGAGAGAGAAAGAGAGAGAGCGAACGTTTCCTGTCAGCATTCACACACCTCTTTTTGGTTGTGACTGCAGTAATGAGCTTATGAATATTCATGACAGACTGTAGATGAAGGACTGTGAGTCAGCAGAAAGTGTCACTTTTACACACACATTGGTTTTGGTGGTTTATGAGGACTCTCCATAGGCCAAATGTATTTTATACAGTAAAATAATCTTTTATAAATGGTCTATACTGTAAAAATCTAAAAAATATATTGTTTTCTGTTTATTTACGGTTGTGAATTGCATTATATGATGTTGATCTCTGCTCTGTCGACTTTTGATATTGAAAATTCAACTCTACGGTTTAACAAAGGGACTTTTCGTGACATTTTAGTAGTCTGTAAAATACTAGTACTGGCAGTTAATTACAAGGTTTTTGTAGCGCAATATATAACACCAACCCAGACAAAATAGCACTTTAAACTATTACAAATGTTCGTAAACCTTAACAAGGTTAAAAGTTGGAAATGCTCCAATAATGCAATGCATAATTAAACTGGAAAAAAAAAATGTAAAACATGAAACTGCTAATTTAGAGATATGTTTTACAGTGTTACCCTTACTCCTAAACCCAAATTTCACAGTAAACCTATGGCAAAATTGAATTTGAAAAGTTTTGAATTACAAGGACACAAAACATGTCCTCATAAATGTCATCAACATTGTAATTCCAAGTCATACCCATGTCATTATACACATTTGTGTATCCCAGGCTCATTCTGAAAACATAGCCCTATATACATTTCTGGAGAGCACCAAATAAGTCCTAGGAGCTATGTTTTTGCAGTGTTTCTTTTCGTAAATCCACCAGAGGCCGCTGTGTATGCTTTTTGAGATCTCAAATTTCTCTAGCGAGTGCCATTCTCACCTGCTGTTCTCGCATAAATCCACCAGAGGCCACTGTTGACTGACTGTGGACTGACTGCCCGACTATCCGATCGAGTGTCTCACCCTCCTCCTTCCTTAAACCCAACCAACAGTGATTTCAAATGCACTGATTGACCCGCTCACCCGCTTCCCTTAACACAACCAACAGTTTTAAAAAGCAATCCAGAAAAAGAAAAGACCACGTCTGATTTTTACCACGTTTTCAGATATTACCACATTCTCACGCTGTTATTTACTTGTTTATTTTATATTTTGGCTTCTGTTTTTGTCTTATATTGCTATCTGGAACCGTTCTTCGCCAGACTCAAATTCTTCTCTGTGTCTCGAGTTCACCGACATACATGGCAAGCTACTGGTAACAGTGGGAAAGCTGTCCATACTGTGGTAAGTGGTCAGTGAGTAAGCTCAAAAAGAAACGGAGTCATACCGCCACGTAGCGTTGGTTTTAAAGATGAAATGCAGCCATTTGTACCTCTGGCTACATAATTCGCTATCTCCAGAAATGTATAAAGGGCTACATTTTCATGCTGCATTCACACCAGACGTGAAAGAATCGTCAAGCGCAAGTGATTTGAGGCGGCGCAAACGACGCGATTTGCGCAAAATGATCGAGTTGGAAAATCTGAACTTTAGCGGACATTCGCGCCACGTTAACCAATCAGGAGCTTGCTCTTGTAGGGGTGTGATTATGACAGAGCGCCTGTTGTTGGTCTCCCGAGGAGAAATCTTCCTGCCGACAATGACAACAGTTCATCTAACTGGGTTCGGCTTAGTCTGAAGCACCACTGAATGTTTCCATCATCCAGGTATAGTTTCTGGAGGAGTTGATAAACTCACAGGGCTGGATGCACCTCTGAATGGATCTAGTGGACTCAGACACGGCTCCAAATGAATTGACGCTGTTTATCAGCCATTCTTAAGCACATAAACACATCTATTCTCTCAATAAAGTCCGTGTTAGCCATTTAGCAACGAAGCCCCGCCTGTGACACGAATCTGCGTTTATTGCTCAGTGAATTTGACGCGCGAATGAAACGGATTTGATGTGCAAATGAAGCGAGTAAACTAAAAATGTTCATGCGTCTATTTACGAGTGAATAGAGCGATTTATCCACGCATACCAAGTCTTGTGTGAACACAGCATCAGAATGAGCCTATGTTGCAATTGTGTCCTCATAATCGACCAAAACCAGCATACACACACACACACACACACACACACACACACACACACACACAGAAACACACAATCACACTTCTCTCGCACCTGTTTCACAACAAAATTGACAGTCTGTAAAACTGCCAAAAAGGTCAGACAGCATTGTGTCCTTCAAAAAATAGTTGTTCATCCAAAAAAAATTACAATTCTGTCATCATTTACTCGCCCTTCTGTCATTCAGAGACTTCTTCTCTTCCGTGGAGGATAATAAGGTGAAATTTAACAGCCTTTTCAGCTCATGTGAGAGCAGTTCAGAGATTTCTCAAATACTTTTATTCAGCAAGGCTGCATTCATTTGATCAAAAGCACATTTATAGTCTTGTAAAAGAATTTAGCTTGAAATAGATTTTCATCAGGGAATACTGAGAGATGGTGAAAAGTATGAAGTGTTTTCAAAATGGAAAATTAATCTATCAGCATATTAGAGGGATTTTTGAAGGACAACGTGGCACTGAAAACTAAATCAAAATTCAGATATAAGAACTTACTAGTGGTGGGCCGTTATCGGCGTTAACATGCTGCATTAACGCGAGACTCTTATCGGGTGATTTAAAATAATCGCTGTTAATCTATTCTCAAAGTTGGGTTGGAAGCTGGGTCTATTCTACACAAGCTATGATGACTTTCACCTTGATATTTTAGCATCGATGTATACCTGGCCGGTGAGCCGTCTGACAAAAAAGTGCCCTTCTGAATTAAATCAGCAGGATGTCCTTCTCGATCTTTCACTTACTTCGAAGACACTACTGACTACGCTTACATGGACATCTGTAATCTAGTTATTTGCCTTAATAAACAATAATTTAATAAAGGTGTTTACGTGAAGTGCTTTCATGTAGGAGTTTCCTGTAATTTTGGGTGACTTTAACTGCAGTTTGGCAGTTTTACCTTCACTTATGAACATTTCATTCATGCCCCCATGACAAACTGGGGTATTAGACGCAAATAAGGAGTAAGGACTGGTGAGAGTGTTATGGAATTTAATAACGCACGCTGAATGGAAAGAAAAAACTTCCACACTTTGCGATGTGTGTGTGTGTGTGTGTGTGTGTGTGTGCGGTCCTTTACTGACAACAGCGTGTGTGGATCTTGTTGGAAAATATGGCGAAAAGTCCTACATGTCAGTAATAGTTTGATTGCAGTGTTTACTTCAATAATGCCACTAATATCTGCATACTCCACGTCTTAATTCCATTTCTGTTTAGTTCAGTTATGACTTTAGTCAAATTAAGGTCATCAAAAATCTCTGTTTGGAGCTTATGTAGGCCTACAGTTCAACATTCATGTTTAACTGAATAAACGGTAAGTAAACACAAGCACATCTTATTGAACATCATTTATTTTCATCACCAATTATCATAGTAGAACAGTTTCTCAAGCAGTTTGTGATGCATTTTAGAAACAGGAGATGAGCCCCTGGTCTAATGTGCCACCTGGCTTGAGAAACCCGTTCTCAAAGACTTACTTTTAGTCATTATTTGGGTAGCACACATATTCTGAATGCCTTCGGCAGAATTCAAATGAGACATTTTAATCGAGATTAATTCCAAGATTACAGTGAGATAAATTGTATTAATTCAAAAACATTAATCTATGCCCATCTATAGAAATAACACATTTTGAGTATTTGCATTATCAATACTGAATACTAAGGAACAGTTCAAATTATAATAATACAAAAGAATATGATCAAATAAATGCAGTCTTTGTGACAACAAAAGACTTAACTTATAACTAAGCTTTAAAAAATTCATGAAATCACAAACTTAAATATTTTTGCATATAAAATATTGTGTCATCATTACATAAGTACTTGTTATGCAGATAATGAATTATTCATCCTCCATATATTAGATTTTTTGCACTGATGTCATTTATCCTTTTTTGTTTGTGTCTGTTTTTTTGTCATGTAATTTACATTAAGTGCAACTTATTTTCAGGAATATACAGTAGAATTGGAGATTTTGGTGTTTTAACTCAATGATTTGAAACAAGGATGAGTGAAACAGTGGTCTGTCACCTCACAGCAAGAACCTCACTGGTTCAAATCCCGGCTAGGTCAGTTGGCATTTCTGTGTGTTTGCATGTTCTCCCTGTGTTGGTGTGCCCTCGTGTTTCCTCCGGGTGCTCCGGTTTCCCCCACAGTCCAAATACATGTGCTATAGGTGAATTGGGAAAACAACATTGGCCATAGTGTATGTGTGTGAATGAGTGTGTATGGATGTTTCCCAGTACTGTGTTGCAGCTGCAAGGGTGTAAAACACATGCTGGATAAGTTGGCGGTTCATTCCACTGTGGCGACCCCCGATGAATAAATGAACTAAGCCGAAGGAAAATGAATGATTGAGTAAATGATGGCAAAAAAATCCCTTTTTGGGTGAACTATCCCTTTAATCACAAAGCAAACTAGATCATATTTACACCAGTATCCAGATTTTGACATTTTAACCTCTGCGCACAATGATCTAGAACAGAGATGTCCAAACTAGGGCCCACGGGTAACTTTTGGTAACTTTTGATTTGGCCCATAACGGGGATGGAGGGAGGGAGGGTTGGGGCGAATGGCTTTAACAGCGATTATAATTTCTAATTTATTTGGTTTGTTTGTTTTATTTTGATCTCCAAAAAAACACTAACAGAAAATAATTACAATTAAAATAATTACAATTAAATGTTGTAAATGAATCAGATTTCTTAAAATTTAAATATGGTCACTCACTCAATTGAGGACAATGCAAAAGACATAGATGAGCAAAAACAGATATAGCTTGACTAGTGTAACTCCATTCTGTTATAAATGGGGTTGTTTTTTTTTTACTGTAATAAGTTCATCATAAATGTTAAAATATATACTACATTAGTTAATATAAAGCCATTGTTTGTACCGATGGCAACTTTAATGTAATGTTTGGTATATTTACAACCCAGGCTCATTCTGAAAACGTAGCCCTATATACATTTCTGGAGAGCACCAAATACGTCCCCAGGAGGTATGTTTTTTTTGCAGTTTTTGTTTTCGTAAATCCACCAGAGGCCGCTGTGTATGCTTTTTCAGATCTCAAATTTCACTCACGAGTGCTATTCACGCCTGCCCTTCTCGCGTAAAACCACCAGAGGCCACTGTCGACTAACTCACCGACCGACCCACTTACCCACCCTCTTTCTTCCCTAAACCCAACCAATAGTGTTTTAAAAAGCATTCCAGAAAAAGAAAAGCCCTCACCTAATTTTTACCACGTTTTCAGATTTTACCACATTCTCACCCTTTTATTTACTTGTTTATTTAATATTTTTTGGCTTCTGTTTTTGTTTTACCTTATGTCTGGAACATTTCTTTGCTGGACTCAAACCCCGCCATCGCGGTCAACTCTTCTCTGCATCTCCACTCCACCAACGTACGCAGTGAGCCACTGGACAAACTGATAAAGCGGGAAAGCTGTCCATATGCAAGTAAGCAGTCAGCTGGTAATCGCGAAAAGGAATGGCGTCATACCACCACATATCATTCATATTAAAGATGAAATGCAGCCATACGTACTTTTGGCTACATGATTTGTGATCTCCAGAAATATATATAGGGCTGTTTTTTCAGAATGAGCCTATGTTGTATATTTACCTAGAAGCCCACCACCCTCAATCACATTTGGATTTTGGCCCTTCCAAACTTTGGGCACTGCTGAATCATCCTAAATGAGTTTGATCACCATCTGCAATCTATAAATAAGCTCATTATGTACCTTGGCTGAGGTTTCGAACCATCCCACGAAGCCGTTCTCCTGGCAGAACTGCTCCATCTTGATGCCGTTGTTGGTGAGCACGTCTCGGCCCTGATCACATTTATTGGCCAGCAGTACCGCTGCCACTTGTTTGCCATTGGATAAACTCAGCTTTGCATCCAAATCCTCCTTCCACTTCGTCACCGCCTCAAACGTTGACGGTCGCGTGACGTCAAAAACAATGAAGGCTCCCATTGCTTCTCTGTAATAGACCCGCGTCATGTTCCCGAAACGCTCCTGACCTGAAGTAAAGCACATGAGAGATGCAGGACGGTTTATGAAAGGAACACACACATGTACTGACACTTTATGGTGATCACAGACAAATTTATGACCGCTGAGAAAACAATGAGGGGTTTATTTCCAGATGAAGCCTCGGGTGACCGAGAGAGACTCTATCTGCATTAATATACATTGTAAAACGCTTATTTGTCCTCTGTTTTGTCATTTGTGCATAAAAATAATACTGTAGTAGTTTACAGTAAATACTACAGTGCTTTTGAACTTTTTTATAGTAAAGTGTATTACTCTGTATATTATAGTATTTACGATATTGAAATCTGAAATTGCGATATTTTGTTTTTCTATGAAAAATATTGCAATAAATATATACATTTTCACCAGATGACTTGAAAACTGCTATTTGGAAACAATGTATGGTAACACTTTATTTTAATGGTCCATTTGAGTATTAGTAGACTGTCTGCTTAATATCTGCAGATACTGCTGCTAAACAGACATTTAACTGACTATAATAAACTTTGCAAGTACATGTCATCTTACACTAATCTTAACCCTAACCCCAATCCTAACCCCAACCCAACAGTCTACTTATAATCTATTGAGAATTAGTTGGCATGTAGATGCAATGTTACTTAAATTTAACAAATGAACCATCAAAATAAAGTGTGCCCCAATGGGTACATTTAGAATGGTTGGCATTCTGTAGGGAGGTGAATCATGCAAAAAAATCTGATATATCATTACAGCAAATACAAAAAAAAAGCAAAGATAAAAGTGAAAGAGATGTGTTTTATGGTTTTTGGGGCAGTCAAATAGCATCCAGCATTTACAGTCAATGTAAAATAACACCTCACAAGTCTTTACTGCTATAAATATTTCCTTTTACTTCCTTCAGCTTAGTTCAGGGCTGCCCAAACTCGGTCCTGGAGGGCCGGTGTCCTGCATATTTTAGTTCCAACCCCAGTTAAACACACCTGAACCAGCTAATCAAGCTCTTTCTAGGTATACTAGAAAGCTCCAGGCAGATGTGTTGAAGGAATTTGGAGCTAAACTATGCAGTACACCTACCGTCCAGGACCAAGTTTGGACACCCCTGGCTTAGTCCCTTAATTAATCTGGGGTCATCACATCGGAATAAACCGCCAACTTATCCAGCATATGTTTTACACAGCGGATGCTTTTCTAGTACTGGGAAACACCCATACACTCACATTCACACACATACACTATGGCCAGTTTAGTTCATCCAATTCACCTATAGCGCATGTGTTACTGTGAAAGCGGAGCACCCAGAGGAAACTCACGCCAACACGGAGAGAACATGCAAACCCCACACAGAAATGACAGCTGCTGAGACTCGAACCAGTTACAAAGTTAGAAATGGTAAAATTTCTTGTGCCTGAATGCTTTCAAGAGTTCACACTTAGCTGATGATTGATTTTAAGCAAGTTTGGCATGCTGTCCCGGGAGAGAGCCCTGAGCTCAAAAGGTCCTTGAGCCCTGGGCTCCCTCCCATTTGCAGGGCGAGAGGGGAGCTTTGAGCTCAGGTGGATCTCGAGAACTCCCACCTTTTGTAAAAGTTGATGACAGAAATAATTGCTACGGAGAGATATGCTGATGGATAAAAGTTTGACTAGTGCTAAATTTAGATTGTTCAATTAACTTGTAGTGCATGTTTTTGGAACGTGGGAGGAAACCGGAGAACCCGGGGGAAACCCACGCAAGCACGGGAAGAACATGCTAACTTCACACAGAAACGACAGCCAGTCTGTTAAAGGACTTGAACTGGTAACGTTCTTGCTATGAGGCCGCAGTGTTAGTCACTGGGCCACCGTGCCGCCCCATGAAAGGAAAAGAGGAGGAGTAGGGGTGGAAGGGGGGATTCTTCAAACAAAGATGACTGTAGTAAGAAACCCTGGCTCTTTATAGTGGGTTAGAAATCGTCTGATTGGTTGGTCATACATGGTTAATGCATGACCAGTTGTGTTCAATCATAATCACGTGATCCTCTCGAAATTAGTTTATAAATAAACTTCACTTAAAATCTGTGCAACGTGCAAATGAAAAACTTTCACTCCATTTTGGTTGAGCTCTGCAATAACTACAATCATGCGTTCCCCTGGTCAACTATAATCGTAACTCAACATTGCATATCCTGCGATATCAATGCTGAAATGACATATCGTGCAGCCCTAGTATTTACAACCGTTTGTTAATGAATGCTCCAGTATACTGTAGTATTAACTAGTGAACTGATAAACTGTAATAACTATTGTAATAGCTTGCACCACAGTAAACTGTGGTGTATTGTAGTATAACATACCCTAAAATTGAATTGAATTGAATTGAACATACCCGATAGTTTAGAATGTAAAATCCCCACAACAGATTATTTCAAGTACGTTACTATACAATAGATTCAAAAACACAATAGTATTTACAATAAATTACTATAGTATTTTTTTTAATGTAGGTTCTGTTTACACAGACATGTTTCTGCTGCATGAAAGAAGCTTTTTTTGAAGACGCTCTTTGATGTGGGTTAAAAAGGTCGTTAAACAAAATTGACATATTTGGGTTTTTAAAGTCACGGTTGGGTTGAATTTCGATATGGTTAGGGCAAAGAAACACAAAATGTCAAATAGATTGTTGTTGTTTCTACTTTTTCTTTTCTTCTACTTTTTCCTCTCTTTCTATTTCATCCTTTTCTTCTCTATTTCTTTTTTTTTCTCTTCTACTCATTATTATTATTATCATTATCACTATTTGTCCTCTTCCTGATTTCCCAACCCCCCCTCACCTCCTTACTATTATCATTAATATTATTACTTCTACTTTTGTAACCATTATTATTATTACTGTTCTGAATGTTCTTCTGTTATCTCCTCATTATCATTATTTTAAGTATTTCTACTATTTTTATTATTTAAGTTGTTGTCATATTAGTAATGTTAGCAGGCATTGTAGTAGTAGTGATTGGCGTAGTAGTTGTGGTTGTTGAAGTAGTAGTTGGAGTAGTATCTGTAGTAGTAGACGTCATTGGTGTAGTAGTATCAAAAGTAGTAGATGTTGTAGTTGTAGTAGTGGTAGCAGTCATCGTTGGTGTAGTAGTATCAAAAGTAGTAGATGTTGT
>CAIGQZ010000379.1:27715507-27738225 GCA_903798205.1 Danio tinwini
TAATTAAATGTTAAATCCCAATGTTAATTGTTTTAATTAAATGTTAATTAAATTTTGACCCAACGTGGGGTTTAAAAAAAAATGAGTTTTTAGTTGTAAAAGTGTTATTCACAACTTTAGGACAAGAAAAAAAGACTACTGAGGCCTATAACAAATCACTAATCATATTACAAAACAGTACGCCTACGTGTAATATGCTGAAATAAATCCGTATTTTTGACGTTATTAAACTATTTAAATAAACTTTAGACATCAAACTGGACCACATATAAATAAATACACAGGTCTAAATCAATTAAAATAAATAAATACTAAATAAAATGAAATAACATTACCTGCGATGTCCCAGAGCTGCAGCCTAACGGTCTCCTGGTCGAGATTCAGAACTTTTAGCGCGAAATCCACGCCGATGGTGGCGCGGTAGTTTGGCGAGAAGTTCTGGTGCACGTAGCGCTTGATAATGCTGGTTTTCCCCACTCCCAGATCCCCGATCACCAGGATTTTATAGAGATGTTCCTTTGGGTGATGGTTCTGCATGGCTGTGTGAGGCAGAGGCGAACATGGACGCGTGTGATCCGCTGGGAGAGACACTGGGAGAAACAGAAACGCCCCGCGGAGGGAAAAGCTCAACTTGTGACTCGCCAGTCGAGCATGAGACCAGAGAGACAGGAGGAGACGGAGAAACTTCATTAGCATGGTGCAAACATAAGTTGTAAGAGGGGTAAAAGATAGTTTACTGCAGTTAAACTCTTTAAAAAAATACCAAAATATACAAGTTTCCATGGTGAGGTAAAGTGCTGACAACCACGCCCTCAATAACTGACGATTTCTTCAACAAAGTTATAGCTAATTCCAGTGTTCACCCTCAGAAATAAAGATTAATATTTGACTGAAGTAAAGTTGGTTTTATATTCGCACATTAGCTCAATTTTGACAGTGAAAACTCGTGTCAAGGTCTCTATAGTTTACGCTACTTTGAATAATGGGTATGAAATCACATGTAAGTATGAGTTCAAAACAACATTAGCACTATTTAATTGACTGAACAGTGTTGTACTTTGATAGTCATTATTAGTCGCTAACATGATTTCCCTATTTTAGAATTAGCAAAGAATACTTTTCTGAAATTATTAAGGAGAAAGTCTGAATATGTGAGTATAAATCCAACTTTACCTCAATCATGGTGCAAACATAAGTTGTAGAAGGGGAAAAGATAGTTTACTGCAGTTAAAACACTTAAAAATTACCAAAATATACAACAGCGAAGTTTCCATGATGTGAGGTAAGGTGCTGATAACTATGCCCTATAGCTCAATAACTGATCAGATTTCTTCAACAAATAATGTTTTAGCTAATTTCTAGTGTTCACCCTCAGAAATAAAGATACAATATTTGAGACGTAAAGTTGTTTTTATATTCGCACATTAGCTCAATTTCCAACAGTAAAAACTAGTGTCAAGGTCTCTATATTGTTTATCTACGCTACTTTGAATATTGGGTATGAAATCACATGTAAGTATGAGTTCAAAACAACATTAGCACTATTTAATTGACTGAACAGTGTTGTACTTTGATAGTCATTATTGGTCTCTAACATGATTTCCCTATTTTAGAATTAGCAAAGAATACTTTTCTGAAATTATTATTAAGGAGAAAGTCTGAATATGTGAGTATAAATCCAATTTACCTCAATCATGGTGCAAACATAAGTTGTAAGGGGTAAAAGATAGTTTACTGCAGTTAAAACACTTCAGAAATACCAATATAGGGCTGGGCAATTAATCGAAAAGTAATTGAAATCGTCATTCAGAACCAATAATCGATCAAAATTTTTTCAGGTCAATTTTTTCAATTACTTTGCCTACCCCATGTGGAGTCGTGTATTTTAAAATCAAGTAATGCACCCTTCATTCAAAAATCTCTCACTTATATGTGAGCATATTTACTGTACAAAAATTACCAGTGAACTACATGAGGGTAATAACTAAATGAAAATAATCATTCAATAACCGTAATCGAGTTAAAATGTTCAATTAATCAAGGTTTTGATTTTAGGCCAAAGAGCCCAGCCCTACCAAAATATACAACAGTGAAGTTTCCATGATGTGAGGTAAGGTGCTGATAACCACACGCTCAATAACTGACAAGATTTCTTTACCAAATTATAGCAAATTTCCAGTGCTCACCTTCAGAAGTAAAGGTACAATATTTGACAGGTAAAGTTGGTTTTATATTCGCATTATCTCAATTTCGAACAGTGAAAACTCAATTTAAAGGTCTCTATATACCTACTGTATTCATCTTTGAATATAAGCACTATTTAATTGACTAAACAGTGTTGTACTTTGATAGTCATTGGCAGATAATATGATTTCCCTATTTAGAATGTGCAAAGAATACTTTTCTGACATTATATTATTGGAGAAAGGAGAAAGTCTGAATGTGTGAATGTAAAACATCAATCATGGTGCAAACATAAGTTGTAGAAGGGGAAAAGGTAGTTTACTGCAGTTAAAACACATAAGAAATACTAAAATATACTGTACAACAGGGAAGTTTCCATGATGTGAGGTAAGGTGCTGATAACTATGCCCTCAATAACTGATCAGATTTCTTCACCAAATTAGGTTATAGCCAATTTCCAGTGTTCACCCTCAGAAATAAAGATACAATATTTGAGAGGTAAAGTTGGTTTTATATTCGCACATTAGCTCAATTTTAAACAGTAAAAACTCGTGTCAAGGTCTCTATATTGTTTATCTACGCTACTTTGAATAATGGGTATGAAATCACATGTATATGTTATTACAGACTCAAGGTCCAAAAAAAAACAACAAAAAAAAACTTATGCATAACATTTAACAGACAATAACAATTTACCAAATACAACAATATCAATTCCACTGTAGAGACCCCTGATAAATAAAGAGACTAAGCCGATGGAAAACGAATGAATGAACAAATATGCTTAAACTAAAACCAGAAAAAAAACACTATCAGCTGGCCGTCTGTTTGGGCAAACACACTTGTAAAATCCATGTACATCAAATCATCTTGTTTAGGACAAAAATGATCACTATAAATGTAACATTTACATAATAGATTAAATTTATTAAAGATTAAAAATTCTTTTGCACTTAAGGCCACACAAAATAAAGCACACATCAAACCAAAAGTACTTTAAAAAGCAAATTTATTTAAAATCATGACTGATATAATAGCACAAAAAGGCAAACATTGATAAAACCATTAACTTCAAACAATCCCAAGCAGCTAATCTGTTGGCAAACAGCCAGACAGGACTTAAAATACACACATCCATCCCTTTAGTCTATTGCTATTGATAAAGTGATTGCCGATTAAACCAAGTATTGATTTTCCTGAGAACAAAAGCCAACCTGATATTCTCTGAATACAAAATGTCTATTAAAACAGTGTAAAATTAAAGTGGCATTGAGTGGAAATGTAATATTAACACCTCGAATGGACCAATACAAATCTAAAAAGAGATCCCTTTTTTCTAAAATCAAATTTTAAATAAAAATTAAAGGGAGTTCACTCAACAACAAAAAAAACAAAACAAAAAAAAAGACATTTAATATTTCACACGCAAGTGGTTGTAAACATTTCTGAATTTCTTTCTTGCTTTGAACAAAAAACAAGATATGCTGTAAAATAATGGAAAAGAAAAACAGATATTTGACATCCAATGTAGGAACCAAGTCACTGGCTGATTTTTTTTCCATTCTTCAATTCATTTTCCTTTGTGTTCAACAGAAAATAACACTAAAACTGCTTAAAACATGCATGGGATGCATAATTAAATGACAGAATCACAATTTTTGGACGAACTATTACTTCAAGCAACTTTCATTAGTGCAAGAACAAATTAAAATGCCTCTCTTCAACAAACAGCAAACACCAGATTATAAACTCTACATTATTTAGTATGCTTGCATCATTTTAAAACTCAAACTAGACTCTAGACTGGTTGATTTTGGCTAACAGCAACAATCAGAGGCCGACTGAAGACAGAAACATGACATTTCTCAGAGAATTTCTCTTGGATTCATTTTTCAGATTGACTCTTTGACAGATCTGAGCTTAAAGAACAAGCTTGACTCGGTTAGAGGTTGAAGAGTTAAAGGGGCAGAAATGAAGAGACCCCACTGTTGCTGACAGTAAAGGCACAGAAGATGAATAAACTCCCTCCAGGCCAACAAGAGGGAAGTCAAAAGCTCTGGAGACACAAAAACGACACGGACTCACAAAAAACCTGACCAGCGTGAAGACTAAAGGCCTCGGAGGCTGAAAATAAAGCAGTGTAAGGTCTGAGAAATTGGGAAAATGGATCAAATTGAGGCTATTGATTCTCAGTTCACACATTCTGCTTTGAAAAGGAAGCCAAAAGTGGCCCATTGTACGGCTACAGAAGGAAATCTAGAGGCCATTTGAGAAATCTCAGACTGTATTGGATTTTGTAGCTTAGCGTAAAATGTCAATATGTTTTATTCTGTAAAGATCTGGTAACAGTTCCTTCAACAAATAATAATAATTTAGAGCATTTTCCTTTGAACAATTTTTATATACACGTTTTAAATTCTGGACACTTCAATTTCTGTACTTCAATACTGTTAGACTCCACTGAAAACATCACAGAGCCATTCAAAACCTCTTGTAATCGCAGGTGCTTTGTTTATATATTAGTTCTGCTAATTACAGATGACATTTCTTCCTAATTTTTGTTTAAAAAGTATACATTTAGAGCTGCATTATTAATTTTAAGATGCTGTCGATACACACACACACACACACAAATGCTGGGTTGTGTTAACCGAATACCGAGTCAAATATGGACAAACCCAATAGTTTAACATGTCATTTAAATCAAATCAATCGAGTGTTGGGTAGGTCAATATTTGAATAGAGGTAGACCAACTGTCATCATGAAATTAATAAGGCTCGAAACCATAGGTCTCAAACTGGATTCCCGTAGGGCTGCAGCTCTGCACAGTTTTGCTCCAACCCTAATCAAAACACAGCTGACCCAACTAATCAAGGTGTTCAAGACTACTATGGACTATTAAGCAGGTGTGAGTTGGAGGTGGTTGGAGCTAAACTATGCAGAGCTGCGGCCCTCCAGGAATTGAGTTTGAGACCACTGCTCTAAACTAAAACATTTTAAATTAAAATTAGGTTGAAAGGTCAACGGTAATTTGCAGAACAACTAATTGGAATTTCTACAGGTTCTCTTAATTTGTCATATAGCTGTACATGGCCACTGAAGGTCAAAGGGGAAACAAATTAGGAAAATGTACAGGCAGCAGTTCAAATACACTGTTAAAAGCAATTAGTTGACTTTACTCCCTCTTTTTTTAACAACTCATTCACTTATTACTGCAAATAATTATTAAATAAAGTTTATTAACTTAAATTAATTAATAAATTGTAAAAGCAGATGTTTTCTCTTTGTTTAAAGGGGTAGTACATCCAAAAATGACAATTCTGTCATTTACTCACTTCAAAACCTTTATAAGTTTCTTTCTTCTGTTGAACACGAAAGAAAATATTTTGAAACATGTTGGAAACGCTTAACCATTGACTTTCAGACACTGTAAAAAAAAAAAGCTGGTTTCCATGCAATCGATATGTGATAGGCAACATGAAGGAAATAAGTTAATTGTTTTACGTTCAGTCCACTTATATTAGTACAAACTAATAAGGTGTACCAAAGCAACCCACCCAAGAACTGTCATTTCAGCTCATTTTAAAATAAGAGATTTAAACAAATAGCAAACGTCACCTTTTTTGTGTAGTATTTGTTTTTCCTAATATGGATGTCAATGGTTTCCAACTTTCTCCAGAATATCAGAAAAAAATTGAACAGATTTGGAACCACTTGAAGGCGAGTAAATAGTAAGCAAATTTTTATTTCTAGGTGAACAATCCCTACAAGCTGCACAAGTGGCATTATAAAAACATTCAGAAATAAAAGCAGAAAGGGTTAAAATAATGTGTGAATGCTCAAATCTGAACGCTAAAATGTTCAGATCCACAAATTGGGTTAAAAAAAAAAAATCACATCTGAATGCTCTCTACTGTTTGTCGACTGGTGTAGCCGCGACGGCGATGCTCTTGATGACGAAATATCAGAAGAAAGAAACAGGCGTGGAACCACTTGAGGGTGAGTAAATATTAGGTAAATTTTTATTTTTAGGTGAACTATCCTTTTAAACGGCACAAGTGGCATTATAAAAAAACAAAAAAAAAAACAAAACACTGACATAAAACCACAATGAGTTAAAATGACGTGTAAACACTTTCTACAATTTGTCGACTGGTGTTGTAGCAGCAACTGCGATGCTCTCGATGGTGAAAGATCAGAAGAGGCTCAAACAGATTTAAAACCACTTGAGGGCGAGTAAATATTAGGTTCATTTTCATTTTTGGGTGAACTATCCCTTTAAACTGGACAAGTGGCATTATAAAAACATTAAGAAATGGGTTAAAATGTGAACGCTCTTTCTAGAGTTTGGCGATTAGCGTAGCAGTGACAGCAATGCTCTCGATTGCAAAATATCAGAAGAAAGAAGCTCTGATGGGTTTGGAACCACTTGAGAGCAAATTTAAATTTTTGGGTGAACTATGCCTTTAAGCTGCACAAGTGGCATTATAAAAACATTCACAAATAAGTCAATGGGTTAAAGATCACATCTGAATGCACTCTTAACAGTTTTGCCGATTGGTGTAGCAGCGACGGTGATGCTTTCGATGATGAAATATCAGAAGAAAGAAGCTCAAACAGGTGTGGAAATTTTTGAGTGAACTATCCCTTTAAACTGCAGAAGTGGCATTATAAAAAACATTTAGAGATTAAACCACAATGGGTTAAAATCACATCTAAACGCTCTTTCTAAAGTTTGGCAATTGGTGTAGCAGCAACAGCGATGCTCTCGATGGCGAAATATCAGGATATCAGTATTTAGAACTACTTGAGAGCAAGTAAATCGGAAGTAAATGTTCTGTTTTTGTTGAACTATCCCTTTAAGCTGCAGAAGTGGCACTATACAAACATTCAGAAATTAAAGCAGAATGGGTTCAAATCACATCTGAATGCTCAAACCTGAACGGTTACATGTTCAGATCCACACGATAGATTAAAATGTGAACGCTCTTTCTACAGTTTGCCGACTGGTGTTGTAGCAGCAACTGTGATGCTCTCGATGGTGAAAGATCAGAAGAAAGAAGCTCAAACAGATTTGAAACCACTTGAGGGTGAGTAAATATTAGGTCCATTTTCATTTTTGGGTGAACTATCCCTTTAAACTGCACAAGTGGCATTATAAAAACATTAAGAAATGGGTTAAAATGTTAACGCTCTTTTTCGAGAGTTGCTACGATTAGCGTAGCAGTGAAAGCGATGCTCTCGATGGCAAAATATCAGAAGAAAGAAGCTCAAACAGGTTTGGAACCATTTGAGAGAGAGTAAATAGTAAATAAATATGTATTTTTGCGTGAACTCCCTTTAAGCTGCACAAATGGTATCAAAAACATTCAAAAATAAATCAGGGTTAAAATAACATCTGAATGCTCTCTCTACAGTTTGTCGACTGGTGTAGCAGCGACTGTGATGCTCTCGAAGGTGAAATATCAGAAGTAGCTCAAACAGGTTTGGAACCATTGAGCGCGAGTAAACAGTAAGCACATTCTCATTTTTGGGTGAACTATCCCTTTAAGCTGCACAAGTGGCATTATAAAACGTTTAGAGATAAAAGCAGAATGGGTTAAAAAAATAAAAAATAAAAAAAAATCACATCTGAACACTTTCTAGAGTTTGGCGATTGGTGTAGCAGCGACGGCAGTGCCCTCGATAGCGAAATATCAGACGAAAGAAACTCAAAAAGGTTTGGAACCACTTGAGAGAGAGTAAATCGTAAACAATTTTTCATTTTTGGGTGAACTATCTCTTTAAGCTGCATAAGTGGCAGGAATAAAACGTTCAGAGATAAAAGCACAATGAGTTAAAAATCACATCTGAATGCTCAAATCTGAACTGATAATTGGTAAAAATATGAATGCCCTCTCTACAGTTTGGGGATTGGTGTAGCAGCGACTGCGATGCTCTCGATGGCGCACTCATCTGTTCCACGACGGATCCTGAAAAAGCCGTTTTCTCCCCATCCGCTTCCCCAGCTGTTCTTCACGATCCAGTACTTCTCTCCGGTTTTATGGCACTGGCCGTAACCCACCAGCAGCACAGCATGATTGGTCAGCTCGAATGGGTTGTTGGCGTCCCGCAGGCCGGTGTGATGGTAGATTCCCTCTTTATAGTTCATGAAATCGGGATAGACCTCCAGAGCGACTCCCATGGGGCCGTTCTTCACCAGCTCCAGCATCATGGCCGACTCGCTGCATCCGCCATAAAACCCACCGACGTAGTGGTAATCCGAGGCGTAGTACTTTGTGCACTTCGCAGGCAGGTTGCAGGGAGAATCGGACCCGGTGTACGGGAAACAGTCCTCCTCAACAATGCCGAAATCCTGGATGTATTTTCCTATCAGGTAGGGAAATCCTCCATCGCAACCTGTGGAAGAGAGAAAATTGAAGTAACTAGGCTTGAATGTTGTGACGTTTTGTTTGAATAAAAATATTTTTCCACAATTTCTGTTTTACGGAGAAAAGATTTAACATAAATATAATAGTTTTAATAACTCATTTACAATAACTGATTTCTTTTATCTTTGCCATGATGACAGCACATAATATTTGACTAGATATTTTTCGAGACACTAGTATTTTGCTTAAAGTGACATTTAAAAGGCTTAACTAGGTTAATTAGGATAATTAGACAAATCATTGTACTCTATATACTCTGACCAAGTGAACATTACACTCATGTGACTCCATTATGCTTGCCTTGTTTACTGTTGGTTGCTACTGTAGGTTACCAATACTACAGTCGGCCACTCCAACAACTTGATGGAATCGCATCTAATGGACCCTTTTTACAAGACTGTTATGACCCGTTACTGGTCATCAGCATCTTAAATCCTTGAACCTTGTTAATATTTAGACTTTACAAAAAAAAAAAAAAAAAAAAAGAGTATGAACATTTATATGCATTTATGTACAGGGTTTCTGCAGATATCATAATATCAAATTTAAGACATTAAGACTATTAAGTATTAAATGTAAGACCTTGTGGCGAGGGGGCGTGGCCGAGAGCAGTGGGAGCGAAACGAGGCCCGCCACAGATGAGATGCACCTGTGGCGCGCACCTGCCTTCAATCCCACGGAAGGAGCTCTGGACTATAAGAGGAGGAACGATGGCAGAGGAGACAGGGAGAGAGGACCGGGCCCGGACATGTTTTACTGTTGCTTTCAGTTTGACGGCAGTCTCCGTGAGGAGCTGCCGTCCGTTTGTTTTGATTTAGACGGCAGTCTCCGTGAGGAGCTGCCGTCCCTTTTATTAATAAATATTTATTTAAAAGTTCATCGGTTCTCCGCCTCCTTCTTCCCGGCGGCCAGGTGGCCGTAACTTCATTACAGTGGTGCCGAAAACCCGGGAGAAGGAGGGACACGTCGTCCAGTTGCCCTCGCCGCTGAGGAGGGCGAGTGTTCGGGAGTTAATCCAAGTGGGGGAGAAACCCGTTCGTCTGCCAGAGTGCCGGGGCGGCCTGAGGCTGGCGAGGAAGGATCTGCCTGCTGCCGTCTCCCAGCATGGGGAGGAGCAGGGGACGCGGGGCTCCCCACCGGATGGGAAAGAGCTGAAGGGAGCCATCCCAGAAAGCCCGGGGGGAGTCGCCGCGATCCGCCATGACACTGAAGCCTGCGTCCTCCACCGAAGCGGGAGCGGAGCAGGAGATCAGAAATGCCGCCAGCCAGTCAGGAGAACCGCCGCCGGACACCAGAAGAGGGACGGGTGAATAGATTCCTCCACAGGGCTCCCAGCATGTCGTCACTTCTCTCAGTTGGTTGAGGACCGAGTGGCAGCGTGTCTGGAGAACCGAACCCCAATTTTTTTTTTTCCTCTCTCCCCTCTCTGTCTACTCTGTCTTTCCTCCTTTTTTCTCCATCTCCTTTTCTCTTGGCCCGTCTCATATAGGTCTTGCGGGTGCTGTGGCGCCAAATCCCCCCAACCCAGTGACGCGACTGCGCCCAAAATCGCGCGCGCGCCCTGTACGCGGAGATGGGGGTATGTGGCGAGGGGGCGTGGCCGAGAGCCGTGGGAGCGAAACGAGGCCCGCCACAGATGAGATGCACCTGTGGCGCGCACCTGCCTTTAATCCCACGGAAGGAGCTCTGGACTATAAGAGGAGGAACGATGGCAGAGGACAGAGAGAGAGGACCGGGCCCGGACAGGTTTTACTTTTGCGTTGACAGCACGCACACACCTTCAATATGGCAATTTAATATTTACCTTAAGGTACATCAATAGAAGAAGCTGCATTAATAATATTGTGGTTCAAAAAGGAATATGGATAAATGATATTATTAGGGTCTGTACAGTGTGTTGTTTTTTCTTCAGTTTGTTCGTTTTATTAATTAACTCATTAATCTTCATTAATTTTAGACATGGCATATGCTGTAATATAAAAGTATGTGAAAAATAACTGAAAAGTTATATGTATATATGAAGTGTTTTTAAAGTAAATATTGATTTTTATTTGTTTTGCACATGTACTTGCTGAATTATTTCAAGAAATGAATTGCAATATTTCAAGACTAATTAATTAAATCAATTAAAACTACATTATTTCATATACCAGAAACAAAAACATAGCATTGCACTGAATTAATTTTATTTGTGTGCCACCCCAAGATTTGGTGTGGCCTAAGTTTATCCAACTATAACGACTGAGAAAAACATAAATGTGAAAAGGCTCCATTCACATTTGGGATTTGCTTCTTTTTACGCAAACTATGAAGAGATTCACTTTATGTTAGGATGGTAACTTAGGTATTGAGTGTTTTACCTTGTGAATACTGCGAGCAGGACACCACCTGCTGCGGGCTGAACACCGGCTGCTGGGTGTTGTTGGTCTGGATCCGCACTCGCGCCTCCAGCATTCCCATAGTGGCAAAAGAGTAGCAGCTGCCACACTGAGCTGAAGACATAAGAGCAGAAATCATTCAGAGATGGAAAAAAAAAAAAACAAACAAAAAAAACAAACACATTTCCTCATCCTACAGAAGCATCATTAATCCTGCTCTGATGTATCCAGAGGATTTAAAGCAGCTCCCGACAAAAGACAGACACTATCTGACTGTACTAGAAAAAAAAAAAAAAAAAAAGAGACCCTCCAGACTCGCCTCGAGAGCCGATCATCTCCTCACACTTATTTCTGAAGACTTTTTATTTTCTCTTTGACTGTAAGAGACCAGAGAAACCAGAAAAAAAGTAGACAGAGAGTGGATCGAGATGGTATGAGTGAAAGGAAATGGCAGCACGGTGGCTCAGTGGTTAGCACTGTTGCCTCACAGCAAGAAGGTCACTGGTTCGAGTCCCGGCTGGGCTAGTAGCCATTTCTGTGTGGAGTTTGCATGTTTTCCCCGTGTTGGCGTGGGTTTCCTTTGGGTGCTCCGGTTTCCCCCACAGTTTAAACACATGCGCTATAGGTGAAGTGAATAAACTAAATTGGCCGTAGTATGTGTGTGTGTGTGTGTGTGAGATTGTGTGTGTCTGGGTGTTTTCCAGTTCTGGGTTGCGGCTGGAATGGCATCCGCTGTGTAAAACATATGCTGGAATAGTTGGTGGTTCATTCCGCTGTGGTGTCCTCTGAAATAGAGACTAAGCCGAAGGAAACTGAATGAATGAACAGCATTAAATTATCAAAATACTGCTGATTCTGAATGGCCGACAATCAATAGTGGAGACTACAAAAGTCAAGTTAACCAATTACCTCACAAAATGATGTGAAAGTGTAAGAAAAAAAGTAGTATAATAGTTTATACTAATAAACCTAAAATAAACAGCAAAACACTATTAAAAAAGGGAAGGGAAGACGGTGAATGAGTGATTTATTTATTTTATTTATAGTTTAAAAGTCAATCAGTAAAAGAAAATCTCTGCCCAAAAAAACTTAATTATGCATTTGTACAAAAATTAAATAATTAAGCCTATTTTTAAAATGAATTATAAATTATACAATTACTACTACTATTATTAATACTATTAGGTTTTAATTAGGTAGGATAAAAGTAGCAATATTAAGGTAGCAGTAATTAAATGTAATTAACTGCTACCTCAATATTAAGGTAGCAGTAATTAAGCTAATTAATATTAAGGTAGCAGTAATTAAAGTTAAGTGTGTAATTAAAATTATTATTATTATTATTATTATTACTATTTTCGATAAGAATAATAAGAAGAACAAGAATAGGAGCGAGTTTGTCATTTAGACAATTAAATAAAAAATGAGGGGAAGACATGGTGGCTCAGTGATTAACACTGTCATTTCACAGCAAGAGGTTCGCTGCCTCGAGTCCCAGCTGGGTCAGTTTGCATTTCTGTGTGGAGTTTGCATGTTCTCCCCGTGTTGGTGTGGGTTTCCTCCTGGTGCTCTGGTTTCCCCCACAGTCCAAACACATGTGCTATAGGGGAATTGAATAAACTAAATTGGCCGTAGTGTATGTGTGTGAATGTGAGAGTCTGTGGTAAATCCCAATACTGGGTTGCGGCTGGAATGGCATCTGCTGTGTAAAACATATGCTGGATATGTTGGCGGTTCAATCCGCTGTGGTGACCCCTAATGCATAAAAAGGACTAAGCTGAAGGAAAATGAATGAATGAATAAAAATAAAATGCATATAAATTAAATAAAATTCAAGTCAATTTTAAGTAAAATAAAGGTAAATGAAAAGTTTAAATAAAGTAATATTAAATTAAAAGGATGATTTGTTGCCTGTGAAAAAAAAACTGCTTAGAAAAAAAAAATCTAATCTTTGCAAACACAAGATTGTTAAAAAATAAATAAATAAATAAAAATCCTGCCATTTCAGCAGCACCAGATTAACATTAACAGGGGATTATGAGAAATACCACCAAAACAATTTAATTCTAGATAAAAATGTGCCACTTTCCCGAACGCACTTATTTAAATTCAAGCAGGTTGTTAAATTTAAGCAATTGAAGCAGGACAACAAATAGATACAATTTATTTAGCCAATTATTAAACGTAGGTAACGAAGGTAATAAAAAAAAAAAAGAAGAATCAACTCTAGGGGAAAAAAAAAATAAAAAATCACCCCTTAATGGAAAAGTTCATTTTCAACCTTAGATTCTAGAGTGTTGCATGCATATTATGCCAGCCTCTTCCAGTAAGACCAGCTTTATCAGTGTCAACACACACACACGACTGCAATATGAACACAATCAATAGCAGTATATTGATGTTATTCCCAGGACTGACCGAACTGTAGGAAGTAGCAGACTGAATTAAAGAGGTTTGGACATTATAAAAAAAAAATAATAATAATAATTATAATGAAAAAAAAAAAATAAATAAAAAAATCACACACTGAGATGGAACACGTTTGCAGGTTTTTCTTTTGAATTTCTCTCACACACACGCATTCATTTTGTTGACAATTTATATTAAACCAACAACATTTTCTACTGATGGAAACTAGGCGAAAACTAAATACAAATTAGTTTTAAAATCACAAGAACTATGTTAAAACTATACTGACAGATCCACACCTTAACCTACTCCAACATTTGGTCATACAAATAGCATTAGTATTATCTGTGCATTCGTTTTTAACCTGACAGCGGTGTAATAAACTTCAGTAACATCAACAGTACTGTAGAATTAATTATATTCAATTCATGCAAATAAATATATCAGCATGAAAGAATCAAAGAAGGCTATATAAAGCTGATTTACTATAAACAATGCATTTCATGAGATGTTTTATTCATTATCTGTATTGTTCAAATCTTAAAGAGGACCTATTATGCTAAAAATCACTCATATAAGAGGTTTAAACACAGTAGTGTGGCAACAGTCTGTGAATAGAACCAACTTCTAATGATTTAAACAGTGCTTCCCACACGTTTGAAATATACTTGGACGGATTGAAACACAGCATTTACCCTCATCACATAAATAGTTAACTAGATGGCGACAAACAAAATTTAAATTTAACAATAATTTTAGTCATTATGACACTGTTTTACACTGTTTCCTTTCAATGGGTTAAAGTAAATATATAAAAAGATAGTTGAAAAAAAATCTATTTCTCTTACTCATATGCTATTCAGGAGCCATGTGCACACACTGACAGGTCAAACCTGCTTCTCTCTCAAGTTCAAGGTATACTAATGCCAAAGTATTTTAGATATATCAATGGAATTGCTCCACAGTGTTTGGACTCTCAGTAGTGATTATTAACCACACTACACTGAGCTAAACTGAACTGACACCGTTTCAATTTACTAGAATCTTCTATGTGAAGCTGCTTTGACACAATCTACATTGTATAAGCGCTATACAAATAAAGGTGAATTGAATACAAGTCAGAATTATTAGCCCCCCTGAATTATTAGCGACCCCGTTTATTTTTTTCCCTCAATTTCTGTTAAACGGAGAGAAGATTTTTCTCAACACATTTCTAAACATAATAGTTTAATTAAACACAAAAACAAAACAAAAAAAGCAAGAAAAATTAGCTTAAAGGGGCTAATCATTTTTACCTTAAAATGGTTATTAAATTCAAAACTGCTTTTGTTCTAGCCGAATTAAAACAAATAAGACTTTCTCAGAAAGAAAAATAAATAAATAAATAAATTCAAAGGGGGGCTACAAATTCTGGCTTAAACTGTATATAAAAAAGCCTATGTAGCATATTAACATCAAATTAATAAAATAATCATCAAAAGAGAAATGACAGAAAAAGGAAAACAAACCATCTCTATAAAATATCATGATTACAAGATTAAAGCTTGTAGATTATTTAAATAAGGCAAATGCATTGATTAACCATTACTAATGGTGTACATTCATTTTGCAGCCAGTTTAGACCCATCATTTCGTTTCTGAGTATATAGTAAAGTTTTTCTGAGTCGTTTAGATTAATGAATCTATTTACTTTTCCTCTCGGCCTCGCAGCTGTGCTTGCTGTCAGCTGTGAAGCAAGCGCAAAGTAGTCTTTAAATTAAAGAGTAATGCAAAAATGCATACCAGCTTTAGAAAGCCAAAGCAAAAGTTGAATCCCAGACATTTTAAGAGATTTAGAAAACCAGGCCGAATGAACTTTAAGTCTCAAAAAAGGCACGTCTCTGTGGGTCTGCAAAGCAAGTGAAACTGTCTGTGCGAGTGCTGACAGGTCTAGTGCACACAGAACGAAACAGGTAAATGAGAGATGTTCCACTACTTAAATCGAGCTCGGATGTTTGATCATATATTGGGCAGATACAAAAAAAAAAATACAAAGAATGATAATAATAATAATAATAATAATAATAATAATAATAAAAACAAAAAATGTGTCACTATTCTTGGGCAGCTGTTAATATACTTGGGCAGCCCGCTTAAGTAAAGTCTGTGTGGGAAGCACTGATTTAAATATATTAATTAATTTTTTTATAAAAAAATAAATAAATAAAAAAATAAATAAAATCACACGATAAAAACAGTCTGCAAAAACTCTTTGATTGACATTCTTCGTCGTCAAAGGAGGAAAACTCCGTTTATTCAGTGACCGTCTCTCCCTCATTTGCATAAGACATTAATCTTGTTTTAAAATCTGCCACCATGTTGATACAAAGGTATCTGTAGCTCCGCCTTTTTTTGAAGAGCACAATCTCATTTAAATTTCAAACAGTCACCAAAACGGCACAACTAGTATCAAAGCCTAAAAGGGTCAGTGTCAAAGAATTACAAAACATTATAAGTGTGGCATTTTAAGCTGAAACTTCACTTACACAATCTAGCAACATCAGAGACATCTTGTAAAAAGGGACATAATAGGTCCCCCTTTAATATCATACCTTGGTTGCGAACTGGACTGACAAAGCTGACTCCGTTAACGTTTCTCCAATCCCAGTGTTGAGGAAGACCAGCAGCTGCTTTACTGTCCGCAGCAACAGTCACAGGCCTGACACGTCTGAGAGAGAGAGCACAACATGACATCAAAACCCTACTTTTATCTGCTTTATAAATGCTGCTGCTCTTATTAAATCAGCACACAATACACAGATTTGCTAGCCTGTTTTGATTTTAGCACAAGATACTCCTAAATAAATTACAGCAGACATTTATGAGCCTGAGCTCAGTTTTACGTTGTGTTGTTGCGATACGACTACACTGACAAGCTATTTGTCAAACCTGTCTACACAAGGGGTTTGTGATATTTATGGTCTGTGATGTTATCGTAAATGCTGTTTTAATGATGTGCAAGCTGACATTGGAGTAGGTTACACACTTTGCAAAAAAACTAAACGAAGCAAGCAAAGCATTGAGTGTTTGAAAACAGTAATGGGCCTATAAATAAAGTTGTTAATGCAATAATTAACCACACCTCATTGTGTTTTGTTTGTTATATTTATTTTGCATAAATAGAGATGCAATGAAAAATTCTGGGCTAAAAATGCTGAATGCACTTGGTCAAAAATTCAGTGCATTACTAATATGAAATTATATACATCTTACTGATCTATATAATCATACTGATCTATATAATCTTAGTGATCATACAAGCATTTCAGCATGTGAGATGTGTGATATTGATTTTATATAACAATTTGACAAGAGCAGCATGTTAAACATTACATTTTAGATGCAATATTTTCTCTGTTTTAGTCCTTTTTATTAATGAAAATATTTCAAAAGAAAAGCCAAAGCGGGTAATACAGTGGCTCAGTAGTTAACACTGTTGCCTCAAATCAAGAAAGTCACTGGTTTGAAACCTGGCTGGGCCAGTTGGCATTTCTTTGTGGATGTTTGCATGTTTTCCCTGTATTGGTGTGGGTTCCTCCGGGTGCTTCGGTTTCCCCCACAGTCCAAAGACATGCCGCATAAGTGGATTAAATAAACTAAATTGGCTGTAGTGTAGAAGTGTGTATGAATGTTTCCCAGTACTGGGTTGCAGCCAGAGGGGCATCCACTGTGTAAAACAAGCATATATTGAATATTTGAATAAAGGGACTACGCCAAATAAAAATGAATGAAAAAAAAAGCCAAAGCAGAATATCTCAGAGTAACACTGTGGCGTTTCATCCCTGAGTGGATCATTTTTTCATTCAAAGGTCATTTCAGTCCATTTCTAAAGAGTCATTTCCTTTTTTTAAATAAATAATTTGGGTTAATGATCCAACAAGACTCATTACATAAATCTATAGTAGTCTTCGCTGTCTAAATTAAATGTAGGTTAATGCTTTTAAAAAGGTACAGAAATCTTTAAAAGACATTTTAGAAACCATGTATAAATAATAATTATAATAATAAATATTTTTTCTTTTTACATGCTTTTATCTGCAAAAATACAGAAAAAAAGCACTCAATTTGAAGTTTGTGAGCTGGTTGAGACACACTGCTTGCGCACAAAAAAGGATGGAGATATTGTATAGTTTAATGATTTAATGGGATTTCTGTTTCTAAAGTAAATAGGCAAGTAAATAAGTAAAAAGTAAACAAACAAGCAAGCAAATAAAAGAAAAGTAAACAAGTGTAAATAAGTTAAGAAATTAAGCAAATAAACGAGTAAGTAAACCAGTAATTTTAAGTAAGAAACAAGCAAGCAAGTAAAACTCATAAATGAGTAATAAGTAAACAAATATTTTCTTTGAAATAAAGCAAGCTACTAAGTAAAGTAAATAAGAAACAAGAAAGAAAAAAGGAAAGTAAATAAGTAAAAAAACGAGTAAAGCAAAAAATAAAAATCATTTAAATAACAAACAAGCAAACAAATAAGTAAAAACTAGTAAATAAGTAAAGAAATATTTTTAAATAGGCAATTAGGCAAGCTAATAAGTAAAAAAAAAATGTGTGTATATAGATGGATAATTTAAAATGATAAGCTTTCCTTAAGTCTGCAGAAAGCAAAGTAAATTCCTTAATGTCCAGACATTAATTTTTTCTCCTCACTCACTCTGATCATCAGGTGATTTTTGCTGTCATGCTCAGTTTAATAAATAATGCATTATAGACTGGGAATTTCTGATGTTTTAGTATTAATTGGTTTGAGTCAACAAAGATCAAATAATCATGAAAGGACTAAACCAGCCACAGTGTCAGCCCATATTGTATATATATATAAAAAACTGAATAAAAGAAATAAAAATAAATCTTGTGGTTTGTAATGCAACGTCTGCAAACAATGCATGATAAATAATGATATTGTCCTTCAAAAGAATCTCTGAATCACCTTATTGAGTCATTATATTTTCAAATCATTTGCCTGCTACCTTCAACATGATCAAAGTAACACATTTGCATAATCCCATCCAAACCATGAGATACCAGCATTTAATTTCAGACACAGATAGATACAGAATGACCAACCAAAACAGACTTGACCAGCTGACCAATCAGAGAAGAGTTGGCTTATAGAAGGGGATGGGCTTACAGACCTGAAGCCCTGAATTGATTCAATCAAATCATATCAAATTCAATGCAAATGATTCTAATAATAAATACATAGTCAGAGAAAATTACTATGCTTTTTGATCTTAGATGCACTTAAAAGCTATTGTAGGGGACATGATATAAGGACACTTTAAAATACAGTATGACCTGCTCTTTAAAGTTATGAACAAAAACAAAAATCCCCTGACAAAGACTAATATAAATAAATAATAAATATTAATTAATTAATAATAATAATAACAACAATAATAATGAGTAGGAGTACCGTGGAATCCTGGAGGCAGGTCCTCCTGATCTTCTCAGCATCTCATGTATGGACAGGGTCTCATGAAAACTGTAAGCCATTGCTGTCCAAGACTTCTGAACGGAGTTTATTTCATCCACAAACATCATGTTGTTAGTGTAAGGCAGCTTCATCAGCCTACAGATAATAAAAGATCATCGTTACAATCCAAACTTTTAACAACAGTTAAAGACAATTTTATTTTTTTCTAATATTTCACAAGTGCAGTTTAACAGATGTTTTTTTTCCAAAACATTTTTAAATATAAATTATTAATTGGGGCGACACAGTGTTCAGGTTTGGTTGTCCATTATATCAGAACTTTGCTTTAAACTGTTTTTTTTTTTAATCATATTAACACGTTACCATAAATGTATGTATATATGAAGAGTTCAGATGCAAAAGCCGCTAAACGCCACTTCCGCAAAAAATGAGCAAATGACATTGAGCGAATGCTTAAGGCACGTAGTACTTCAACATTATTTGTTCAACAAAGTAGTACTTCAACATTGTTATGTTCAACAAATATTTTTGCTTCAAATCATCTAAATTGCAGCATCGGCACATTCAGAAATAACAATTTTTTGGCAAAGCTGCTAAACGCCTCTTGCCTTCGGCAGAAAAAGCTGCTATATCCCAAGAACCAATCAGAAGGCACGAATCGAATCATATATGTTTTCAATGTAGCAGCGCGCTGATACGCCGGCTTTTATGAGGAGACTGTTTTATTCTGCTTTCGATTTTAAAAAGATGGAGTTTGATAAACTGGATAAGCCTGTCCGACAATGGCAAATGAAAACGTCCCTTACCTCAAAACTCTGTGCATTATAAGGAAAAGAACACACACTGTACAGTCAGAAGTGTAACATGCATTCATAACATGCTTTTGCGTAGTTCTGCTACTTTGAATGAGTCCGATTTACTATAAAAGGCAACTCGGTTTCACAAAAGATGAAGTTAAGATGCCATTCTTTTAACCCACATGGATGCTATGAGGATAAACAGGAGATGAAAAAGAGACCAAGACCTTAATTATGGTGAAGATGAATGAATGACAGCTTCTAAAAGTGTCTGAGAGACATCCCTTTTTTGCCCAGTAGGCCTGTCTTGTGTTTTATTTGCTAATGTGTTTATTTACACTGCAACCTATGACAACGATGCCATCGTCCATCACAATGTTTCTCATTAGACATCGTACAATGTCAAATTGGTCGACATCGCCCAACTCTAATGTGTGCATCCGCAATAGTCACATCGCTAGATCTGCAATGTTGAATTGGGATATTATTTGACCCAGAGCCTAATACTAATATAATATAATTATAATATAATACTAATATAATACTAAATATAATTTATCTCCTAATTGACAACTTCCTGTCCACCATCTTGAATTAGCTTGAAAATCTGTTGTTTTGAACTCTCCATAGATTGTTAACCAAATTTCCGCCAAATTTGACTCAGACCGTGTTGCCAAAAACTTATAGAATTTCCCAGTTGTTCTGTAGCCCCGATAATTGCTGCTTGCAGCTATATCTTTTATTATCATCATCATCATCATCATCATTATTATTATTATTATTATAAGTTCCAGCTTTTTTGCAAGTCAAAATATGGAAATTGCTTTGTTAAACGTCACTTAGGAAATCTTTAAAAAAAGGATTTAAACAAAATGGCAGGAGGGCTAATAAATTTGTCTGTACATCAATCACTCAGTCATGCAGTGCAGTTCAGATTGAGTCACATGAGATCTAATCAAGCTGTAGAGCGAGATAAGAGAGCGTTACATCACAAACACTGTTGTGCTGACACAATCACACACTCACAGTCTGTGCTCAAATCCAAGCATGTGACGGCGGTCCACTCGGGGAGGGATGGGCTGCACTTTCTTCCCAGTGAAACAGGCCCAGTTATTGCCTAAAACATCATGAACCCAACCGGGCAGCGTCTGATCGCAGTAACTTACCACCTCTGAGCCTTGCTGGGTATACTAGATGAAGACAGAAAGAGAGAGTTAAATAAAATTGCTTTCAAAGATTTTTTTCTGGTAACACTTAAAAAGGTCACACTTTACAATAAGGTTTCATCAGTTAATTTATTTACTAACATGAAAGCAATGGCAAATTCCTTAAATGTCAAGACATTCTGTGTTTTTCAGAAAGGTGTTTGAGAGTTAACACAGTTTTGGTGCATTTATTCCTGAAACAATAATGAAAGGACTAAACCAGCCATAAATATGCCAGCCCATATAATTACACACTATGAGCCGCAGGTCATTTTGATTCATTTGTGGTTCGTAATGTAATGTTGTTCATTAAAATAAAAAAAATTATAAATAAAAAAGCATGACAAATTAAGATATGGTCTCTCAAATGAAACTCTGAATCACCTAAATGAGTCATTATATTTTAAAATGTATATATAATCAAAATTAAAATGTTACTCCGTGGTACTAAACATTTACCAGTCTCTTTATTCTGTTCAATATGACAGAAAATATTTTGAAAAAAGCTGAAAACCATTGACTTCAATAGTAGGAAAAACAAATGCTATGAAAGTCAGTGGTTACAGGTTTCCAGCTTTCTTCAAAATATCTTATTTTGTGTTAAACAGAAGAAACTCAACCAAGTTTGAAACAAGTAAATGCTGAGTAAATGACAGAATTTTCATGTGAACTATCCCTTTAAGACCAATCGAATCAAGGCATTAAGGCCTAATGTAATATTTAATCAAACCAAAACAACAATGGAATTTTAATCCTATATACAGGGCCAGATTAACATAAGGGCTAGGTAGGGCTGAAGCCCCAGAGCCCACGGAAGAAGGGGGCTCTTTATTGGCTGTAGAATTAATTTGTGTTATGATGTGGGAAACAGCTCTTTGCGTTATGCTTTCTCTTGTCGATAATGTAAAGTATTCCTTTAGGTTTGTTGCTGTTCAAAAACAGTGATGGCGCTAAACTGGGGCTCGGAGTGGCTGTAGCCCTGTTTTAGTCACCCATAAGGGTGGTCAGATGTGCCAATTTTCCCAGGACAGTCCCTTTTTTCGGCACTACCGTGAGAACAGTCCAGTCAAAGCTAGGCTAACCAAACTTGTCGTAGAACAAAAAATAGAATTCAAACAGTCTTCATCATTGATACACTTGTACATGTAGTAAGAGAAGCTGGGATAGGCAGAATCCTGTTAAATGGACTCATAACTTAAGCGCTCTCTCTGCCACACGGCGCTTACAGTTGGACTAAAAAAAAAAAAAAAAAACAGTGCACACAATCCTTCCATCACACTATATAACCGAGACAGTGTGTGAACAAAATCAAATAGCCTACATAAGCAGTTATCAAAATGTCCATCATTGCGAAGTATGTATTTCAAGTGAATACACTCGGTTATGCTTTAACTGAACTAGTTAGAAAGCAAACTTTATGAATGTTTACTTTGCCCCTTTTATGAAAAAGACAAAAATAACATGAGGCAATGAAATATATTGTCTGATGAAAGCCAGTGCCAATATGTGATGCAAAAAAAAATATATGCAAAAGACAAAATAAGGATGCTAGCCTTCTGTAACTCAGAAGACCACAATAGTTTGGATATTAGACGCATGGACTTTAAAGATATCCTATCATTAGGGATTTATGATCACCTAAAGTTCTAATGAAACTTTCCAAAATGTAAACCCAATTTAAAAGTATTTATTGTAAAAGCACTAATTTAGGAAGTGTTGCAACCGTTTTTTGTTTTGCTGACTTTTGCAGCCTGTTTGAACTTTTAGGTTCATATTAATGTAATTACTTACTTTTATATATAGTTTTGTAATATATAAAATTAAGTATATATATATATAT
>CAIGQZ010000379.1:27738625-27749788 GCA_903798205.1 Danio tinwini
GCATATTCATTCAGTGACATCTTGTGACATGCTCAATATATTGTTTCCCACGTTACTTTGAATACTGGGTCTGAAATAGCTTGTAAGGATGGCTTTAAAACAGCATTAGCACTATTTAATGGACTGTAAACAATGTTGCACTTTGATAGTCATTAGCTGCTAGTATGATTTCCCTATTTAGAATTTGTAAACGATACTTTTCTGAAATTATATTTAAACTTACCTCAAATGTTTCAGCAAGGAGTAATGCTACTTAATAAAGGTAAACAAAGTCAATATTCTGATATAGATATGAAAACGAAAGCAACTTTGAACTTCCGGTTTTCGAAATATGTTTTTTTCTGACCTGTACTGGAGCAGTTGATGGTCCTGTCCTGACCCACATTGGACACACTGAAGATCCAGGTGCCCAGCAGGTCCTCATAGGTGCAGTTTGCCGGAGTATCAGCCGCAGTCCCGGCGAAAAACGCAAACAAAACAACAACGGAAAGCGCGCGCATCTTTACAACAGCCAGACGGAGGACAAACTGCAGAAATAAACGCGGGGGTTCAA
The DNA here is from genome assembly GCA_903798205.1 of Danio tinwini. Classification (NCBI taxonomy): domain Eukaryota; kingdom Metazoa; phylum Chordata; class Actinopteri; order Cypriniformes; family Danionidae; genus Danio; species Danio tinwini. The sequence goes on from CAIGQZ010000379.1 coordinate 27,739,179, forward strand.
TAATAACCAGACGCAAGGACCTAAAAATACGTGTCCTTGTCGTCCTTCCGCGTACCTGCAGTACTGTTCCAGGCGTGTGTTACTAAACTTATACAGCTGTGGTCATATGACACATTTCACGTGACACCCCAGCGCGCGCGAGCACACGCACAGACATAAGTACATCACACAAACAAAAACGCACATTCATCATGCAGACCGAGTTGATTCTATCTCTCACACACACCAACACACACACACACACACACACACACACACACACACACACACACACACACACACACACACACACACACACACACACACACACACACACACACACACACACACACACACACAATTAACCTTTTGACAAACACATATTAAGTCAATCATGTAAATACACACACTCATCACACAAACATTATCTCATTCATCACTCGAACAGACAAACGGTCTACTTATTTAATCAGAATTACTCAACCACAGCTCACACTCAGAAACAACAATGCTATTTAACTCTTAAACACATTAAGTTATAAAGTAGACTGCATTGCGGAAAAAGAAAATGGAAGAAATAGTTTAAATAGATGATATTTGTGACTTTCACTCTATAAAATATATTTTTGAAATCGAAATTATATTTGATTTCAGCATTCATATATCAAAATATATTCCAAATGTATCTTTGCATCAAGACATAAGTGATAATTTAAAGTATGCCTGCTTTAGATGATTTAGATAAACAAAAAAATGTTACGTTAACATAATTTTTATATTAATATATATATACATATCTTTTAATGCAAAAAAAAGTATATGTATGTAAATATATTTAAAAAAATTTTTTTGCAATATATATATATATATATATATATACACTACCGGTCAAAGAGAATTTTTTTTTCATGTTTTTTTGTAAGAAAATTATTCTGTTTATCAAGGCGGCATTTATTAAATAAAAAAAAGATAAATTGTTAAATATGTATTAAACTTTATTTTCTTTTATTACTGTTACCATTGATAATAATAATAATAATGGGCGACACAGCGGCGCAGTAGGTAGTGCTATCGCCTCACATCAAGAAGGTCGCTGGTTCGAGCGTCAGCTGAGTCAGTTGGTGTTTCTGTGTGGAGTTTGCATGTTCTCCCTGCATTTGTGTGGGTTTCCTCCGGGTGCTTCGGTTTCCCCCACAGTCCAAACACATGCGGTATAGGTGAACTGAGTAAGCTAAATTGTCTGTAGTGTATGTGTGAATGATGTTTCCCAGAGATGGGTTGCAGCTTTGGTGAGCAGGAGAATATTATTTTAAAACATTTAAAAATCGTACTGACCGCAAACTTTTGACTGGTAATGTATATATGTATGTGTGTGTTGAAGTCAGAATTATTAGCGCCCCATTGACATTTTTGTCTTTTTTGAATATTTTCCAAATAATGTTAAACAGAGCAAGAAAATTTTCACAGTATGTCTGATAATATTTTTTCTTCTGGAGAAAGTCTCATTTTGTTTTATTTTGACTAGAATAAAAGCACTTAAAAACATTTTGAACACCATTTTAAGGTCAATATTATTAGCCCCTTTAAGCTAATAATTTTTTTTTACAGAACAAACCACCATTATACAATGAATTGCCTAATTACCTTAACTTGCCTAGTTAACTTAATTAACCTAGTTAAGCCTTTAAATGTCACTTTAAGCTGTATAGAAGTGTCTTGAAAAATATCTAGTCAAATATTATTTACTGTCATCATGGTAAAGATAAAATAAATCAATTAGAAATGAGTTATTAAAACTATTATGTTTAGAAATATATAATTTACATTTTCTTTTCAACCTAGTCTCTTTATTAATCTGGAGTTGCCACAGCAGAATGAACTGCCAACTTATCCAGCATATGTTTTAGACAGCAGATGCCCTTCCAGCTGCAACCCATCACTGGGAAACATCCATACACACTCATTCACACACATAAACTATGGACAATTTAGCTTACCCAATTCAGCTATACCACATGTGTTTGGACTGTGGGGGAAACTGGAGCACCCGGAGGAAACCCACATCAACACAGGGAGAACATGCAAACTCCACACAGAAATGCCAACTGATCCAGCCGAGGCTCAAACTAGCGACTTTGTTGCTGTGAGACGATCGTGCTACCCACTGTGCCACCTAGCTAAATATATATATATATATATATATATACTTTTCTTGGTAGGTATAAAATAAGTTCTGTCCCAGACCTACAAATATAATCATCACATTGAAAATTTTATAAAATATTATTTAAAAATTATTGTGCATGTTTTACATATATTTTTTGTTATTTATTATAGTTTTGTAATAATTTAATTATTCAAGTTTTTTAAATTATTGATTATAAAATAATTTATTTTATAATGCATTTCATCTTAATTTTTAATTTTTTTACTGTTATTATTATTACATCTTATAGTTGTATGTATTATGTATTATTATATTTTCTTACTGGGGCAGCATAGTGGCTCAATAAAAATTTACTTTATCTTATAGTCATAAAAAAAGTCAAAATTAAGAGTTTGTCCTTAAAACAAACAAAATAATCTTTTGTTTTCGCTTTGAAATATAGATATTTGGACTAGAAACAAGACAAAAATTACAATATGACTGCATTTGTGGGTGGTACAGTGGCTAGCACTGTCGCCTCACAGCAAGAATGTCACTGGTTTGAGTCCCGGCTGGATTAGTTGTCATTTCTAAGTGGAGTTGGCATGTTCTCCACATGTTCGCATGAGTTTCCTCCGGTTGCTCCGGTTTCCCTCACAGTCCTAAGACGTGCACTATAGGTGAATTGAATACTACAACTAAATTGGCCATAGTATATGAGTGTGTGAATGTGTGTATGGGTGTTTCCCAGTACTGGGTTGCCTCTGAAAGGGCATCCACTGCATAAAACCTAAGATGGAATAGATGGCAGTTCATTCCGCTGTGGCGACCCCTGATAAATAAGGGACTAAGCCGAAGGAAAATGATTGAATGATTATTTTTTTAAGATTCCTTTTTGAATTTACATTCTGATATTGTTTCCAGCCAAATGTGTCTCCAGAGTATCATTGCAGTAGAAACACACAAACCCTTTGTGGCAGATCCTTAGCGAAGTGAAAATTTACAGTCATGACCTTTTAAGCACTTCTGCAGGGATTTTACATTCGTTTTATCAGCAGAATAACCAAAGGAAGTGTCAGTGAGGATTTGCTCATTTCACTTCTCACTTATTCAATGATTAACGAGAACATGCTGCAGATTTGTCGTCAGGCTCTTCTGGTTGGATCTCTTTTTTTAATCATGTGCAATTAAACCTCTACAAATGATTCAGAATTCAACAGCACGACTCAATGAATCCCAAAAAAAAACATCTCTTTTTATCTTTCAGCTCTGTTAATCAGTTGCGGACTGCATCAAAACTATAGACCCTTTCACATTTCCAGGCTTCTCAGTAGCAGAAGGCGTCATAGTTGGGTAAACTCAGAGCACAGTGAATGGGAGAGTACAACAAATAATTTATTTACAAACATATTTGCTGAATTAATAAAGATGGTGTTATCAGGACTTTCAGAAAAAGGAAAAAAGAAATAGTGTGAGACTGATAACGGCAGCCAGAAGAGAGAATAACGTAACATTTACTGTCTTGCCCCGAAGCACCCGGAGGAAACCCACACCAACACGGGGAGAACATACAAACTCCACACAGAAATGCCAACTGACTCATCCGGTGCTTGAACCAGCGACCTTCTTGCTGTGAGGTGGTTGTGCTACAAACTGCGCCACCATGACGCCGTTCAAAATAAATTATGATTTAATTAAAGTAACATATGTATACATGACAGAACTCAAAATGCGCAAAATATCAAAAACAGTTTGCTGCGGCAGGAGAAGCCACTTTGAGTCTTTTTTCTTCTATAATAAATTAATTGCATTTCAGGAGATCAAGATGAAATGCAATAAACGCACATAAACAGTGGAAACACAGCTAGGGATGGAAGGGATTTCAGCAATTAAATTCGTCATTAAAACAAAATTTGCTTTCTTATTATTTATGTATAAAGTAAATCTTGTAATTAACGATGTATCTTATGCGCTTTATTGTTTTGTAAAATGAATTTGCCCCTATAAACTTTAATTTAAATATCTTAACCTTCTTTCACCTTCGAAATGACTTTTCTTTACTTCTGGTCACATGGAATTCCTTTAGGGCGGAGCTATCAGTCATTTTCAAACAGAACTGTCAGTGCTTTAAGGTGGGGCTATCAGAGCCTTAGGGTGAGGCTTTAAAATCTTTAGGGAGGGGCTATCAGTGATTTAAGATGAGGCTTAAGCCGCGGTCACACTGGGCTTTTCTCCCCATAGACTTCCATTCATACGCATGCGAATGCGTCAGACCGGAAACGCAGGGTCATGCGTCAGAGTTTCAGAGGTTGCTGCGGTGCAAAGTTCAAGCTTGGTGAACTCTGACCTGCGAAATCGCATCACTTGACTGCGTGAGACCAATCCAGGATCAAAACATGACTTCTCTGAACAGAAATTTAAAACATGGAGCAATCACTCGCTTTTTTTAAATATCTATTTATCTTGTTTAATCCCGCCCCTTTTTGCAGCTCCGTACGACAGAATTTCTCAAGCTCAAACTCTAGTGTGACTTCGGCTTAACAGTCCTTTAGGGCAGGGCTATCAGGGCTTTAAGGTGGGGCTATCAGCCCTTTAAGGCGGGGCTATCAGTCATTTATGGCAGGGTTATCAGTCCTTTAGGGCGGAGCTATTCATCACTTAGGGCGGGGCTATCAGTCCTTTAGTGCAGGGCTATCAGAGCCTTAGGGTGAAGCTGTAAAATCTTTAGGGAGGGGCTATCAGTGATTTAAGGTGAGGCTAAAGGGCGTCACACACCGGATGCGCCATGACACGGCACGCACATGACAGTTGAAAGTACCGCACACCAGACGCGCACATGCGCATGCTATTTAAAACGAAACTAATCAGATGGCGCTCTGTGGCGCAGCAGAAATATGAACAGCGTCCTGAGTCATGGCTGGGCGCTGCAGACATCCGCCGACTTGCGGCGCCGGTGTGTGTACTCTGAATGAAACCTATGTTTAGAATTCTGAAATGGGGCCATCTTTCAACAATCCAATCTGTTCCCAAAGAATGAAATCATGCACCACCCTATATGTTTTACTCATTTCAGGACTATTTCAAGTGGATGTGCGTCACAAAAGCGAAAAAAGGGACAATTTTAAACTGATTACATGCCATTAAAATAAAGCCATCCTCTCAAAAACAAATATGTAACAGAAATATATATATATAATAAAGCCACTCACGCAACATCTGACAACTGTTATCGCAGTGAAAACCCTGAGAAGCTTCTTTATGAAGACGTGTCTGTTTCTCCAGAGTTTGTGGTTTCACTAATGAAGGTTAAGGGTGTATATTTATACAACAAAGATGTTTGAAAAGTTTTCCCTGTGTTTTACTTCAACTCTGTTTGTCTGAAAAACGTTTTATACAAAGAGGATCGCTTGAGGGTGAGTAAATAATAGGGTAATTTTTCTTTTGGGATGAAAAACTGCTTTAAATCATAAGTTTCACCATCTGAAAACACCAACACAATTTCAGTAGGATGTCAAAATCGCAGATATAATTGCTAACCTTTTGCTTTTTCTTCCATCGGGATGAGGAGTTCAGACACACACACATACACACTCACACACACAAAAACAAATTCATTAAGATTTTAACCAGCAACTACACATTTTGACCTTTGGGAGCCGTTATGTTCCCTGCCGCTGTATGAAGGAAAACTTCCTTGGCCCATTAGTGGTTTAAACACCTAATGATGCAGTGTGCAAACTGAATATATGGAGCCAACAAACATCGCCTGTGTTGTTAGCGCTATTGGCTGATTAAATTTAGAGCTGTTTGGGACAGAAAGGGCCATCTGACGTCCCCCTCTGAGCTCAGCTGTCTCTGCTTCTGAACGAACAAGCTGCTGCATTTAATGAGCCTCATTAACCAATCAGAGCAGCGCTGGGTGGAGGAAGACAAAGACCAGCAATTACCACAACCACTGTGATTCACACACTCCATCCCAACAGCCCAGAATAGACAGCGCAGATCACTCAAACGCACAGGAATTAGTCACTCGTGCTATTTAGACATCCAGCACTGCCACAATGTGTGTGTGTGTCTTGTATTACTCATGTTGTGGGGACTAAATCTCCCATGAAATGGCTCATAAATCACACAAAATGAAGTATTTTGAAAAATGTAAAAATGCATATTGTTTCCTGTGAGGATTGTGTTTAGGATAGAGTTTATCTGTGCCATATAAACATTATAAGTCTATGCATATACCCGACTTAAGTCTTGTTGCCTATTTAAATTTTAGGAACAAATAACTTGACTACTAGTTGATCATTTGGCTTCAGAAGTGGCTTATATGAAAGGCAAAGGCCTCTAGATTATGCTTATTTAACCAAAAAATATGATCATGCCTTGATTTTTAATGATTTAATTAGGACATTAAGGTCTGACTTTGCTTATGTATCAGACTTCGTCTCTCGCCACAAAGAATTCCCCGACACTACTGGCTTTGGTGGATCACGTCTGCAGTTTATTAAAGACAGGACAGTGATAATCACCACACAGCACACTCTCAGTTCTCTGTTCTGTCTCATTTAACAATAATCTCTTTTTACATACAACATTTTGTTTCTCGTTTTCTTAAAACACACAAAAGACATCATATATGCACAAACTTGCATAATGTATTATTAATAATATACACAATTAAATAGTATTATATATTAATAAGTAACATTTATATATTTCTACAATTTCATACATTGAAAATACAGAAAAGTGTTTTAGACTATCATAAATTGGATTGTATAGTGGTTATTATTTTGTTACAATTACATACCTGCAGTTTATTAAAGACAGGACAGTGATAATCACCACACAGCACACTCAGTTCTCTGAGAAAAAGAGAGAAAAGTGAACCACTGTCCCCATTAACACTGAATCAGATTAACAACTCAAAAATACATGACTACAAAGGCACAAACTGGACATAAAATGACAATATTTTTTGACAATTTTAACTGCATGACGATTTCAAAGACATAATCCACGTTTTTAATTATGTTTATGTAGCAATGTCGATAGGAAAAGAATAATCCGCCATAAAAAATTGGCGCGGGCGGTAACTTGAACCAAGGCAATAACACAAAACTCACTTTATACTGAAAAATAATGCTTAACAAGCACACTATTTGACTCAATCCAGTATCAAAACATGTCATCCACTGATATGAACAAACATTTTAACTTAATCGGCTATATTTTAACCTTTTATCACGGAGCACATTCACATCCTACCTGTCTCACTCAAGTCCAAATCCGTTCTGACAGGAGCGGGATTGGAGCTAAAGGAAGTGACATCACTCAATGTAAAACTGATTTTAAAACAAAAAATGCACATTTCCCATATACTTTTATAAGGTTATTAATTATTTTATTTGGACGAAAATGATTATAATAAGAAAATAAAATTATTTATTTATAAAAACATATTAAAGTTTACTGAAACAGTCCAAACAAAATCACTACATTTAAACAAAAGTCTTGTCACTTAACAGAAATAATGTCCAGTGTAGAATATAAAGTCATGCTGCAGTGGAAACAGAATGAATATTGTGTCTGACTCCATCATGAGCTTGGAGGACTGCATCCATACAGTACATCTCTGCAATGACTCAAATCACTTATTAATAAAGTCATCTGGAATGGCAAAGAAAGCGTTCTTGCGGGACTCCCAGAGTTCATCAAGATTCTTTGGATTCATCTTCAATGCCTCCTCCATCTTTCCCCAGACATGCTCAATAATGTTCATGTCTGGTGACTGTGCTAGCCAATCCTGGAGCACATTGACCTTCTTTGCTTTTAGGAACTTTGATGTGGAGGCTGAAGTATGAGCAGCGCTGTCCTGCTGAAGAATCTGCCCTCTCCTGTGGTTTGTAATGTAATGGGCAGCACAAATGTCTTGATACCTCAAGCTGTTGATGTTGCCATCCACTCTGCAGATCTCTCGCACACCCCCATACTGAATGTAACCCCAAACCATGATTTTTCCTTCACCAAACTTGACTGATTCCTGTGAGAATCTTGGATCCGTGTGGATTCCAGTAGGACTTCTGCAGTATTTGTGATGATTGGGATGCAGCTCAACAGATGATTCAAGGAAAAAATCCTTAATGCCACCTTCTGCCACTTATTTGTTTTTATTTATTGCTCGTACAACTGGGATTAATGACAAGGCTTTTGTCAGGTAGTGTATATCACCATAAAGATACTGTAGCTGTACAAGTGTGTGTGTATATGTTTGTGTGCGTGTCTTGTATTCCTCATGTTGTGGAGACCAAATCTCCCCACAAGAATTGCAATACTACTAGATTTTTACTTTTTTTTTTTGTATTCTTGTATTCCTAACATTCTAGGGCCAAATCTCCCCACGAGTAAAGCAATACTATAGGTTTTGACCTTGTGGGGACATTTTTGGGCCCCATGAGGAAATGGTTCATATATCACCCAGCATTAAGTATTCTAAAATTACGTATATGGTATATATCCGGAAGGCACGGTGGCTCAATGGTAAGCACTGTCACCTCAGAGCAAGAAGCTTGCTGGTTCGAGTCCTAGCTGGGCCAGTTAGCATTTCTGTGTGGAGTTTCCATGCTCCGGTTTCCCACACAGTCTAAACCAGGGGTGCTCAACCCTATTCCTGGCGATCGACCTTCCTGCAGTTTTCAGTTGCAGCCCATATCAAACACACCTGCCTGTAATTATCAAGCTCTCCTCACATTCAAATTAATTGGTTCAGGTGTGGTTGATCAGGGCTGGAGCTGAAATCAGCAGGAAGGTCGATCGCCAGGACCAGGGTTGAGCACCCCTGGTCTAAACACATGCGCTATAGGTGAATTCGATGAAGTAAATCGGCCATTGTGTATGAGTGCGTGTGTGTGTGTGTGAATGCAAGAGTGTATGGGTGTTTCCCAGTGCTGGGTTGCAGCTGGAAAGACATCTGCTGCTTAAAACATATGCTGGAATAGTTAGTGGTTCATTCCGCTGTGGCGACCTCTGAAATAGAGACTAAATCGAAGGAAAATTATCAAATGGTATATATCCCCATAAAGATAGCTGTACAAGTGTATGTATGCGTGTGTGTGAAATCAGTGTAAACCAGAAGGAAGCGAGAGTTTATGAGCGTCCACTTTAAAACAGCTGTTACATTTGGAGTCCTGCTTTCGACTGCCTAAATTGTCTCCAATTATTGGCGTATCACACACTAATTGGAAGATGCTTTCAGAGCTCAGTTTCCTGTCACTGTTATGAGTGTGAAACGGGGAATGAAAAAGAGAGATCAGTGTCTCTACATTTTTCCATGAGTCTCTACCAATGACTGTATAAAATATGGACGTCGCGACAGCGCCATTTTCCATTAAACGTTGTGAAGGAAAAAACGCCTTGTGATGGGCACAAACTGTCGCAAAGGACTGCTGAAATTGGAGCCTGGGCATGCGCAGAAGGACTGCTTAATGAAGCCAGAGGAGGAGCTGCGGAATCGAACTTCCAACCAAACGCTTGTGCATCAAATTAAGTTCAGATTTTCCAACTCGAGCGATTCACACGATTCTCACATCAAGTTCATCAAGCACGTCAATCGCGCAAAACGCTCAACTCACGCCACCTCATTCGCGTGAAACGCGCCGCAGGATGTCTATTCGCATCTTTGCATTGCATTGCATTTGCATTGACTTAACATGTAAATAACTCACGCTTGAAGCTTCATCCGCTTCTGGTGTGAACACAGCATAACAACGCCCCATTCACACGGGGCTTCAGTGTCAACGCTTGACAGAGGGCGTGTCTGGAGTTGGGGCTGACGCGATCGTCATAGCAGCGTCAGCCAATGAAATTAGTCAGCAATAGGCCACTCTCTGAGCTGGTGCATTTGCATACAACAATCTTATTAGCTGACGCTTCCGGATCCACAATGCAGTTCGACAACGCCTGACATCACCCATTCAAAGTGAATGGGAAGCATTGAAGCTGACGCCCCGTGTGAATGGGGCGTAAGGCACGTACTTCCAATGACCTTTGGTTTGCTAACACTGCATGTATTTACTGTATAAAGTAATATAAATAAGTAATATAATATGATAAAAAATATTTCTGAAAGTTTTCAAAACGTTCTAAACGTTTTTCTTCTTCTTCTTGGATATAGCAAAGGGCAGCACGGTGTCGCAGTGGGTAGAACAATCGCCTCGCTGCAAGAAGGTTGCTGGTTCGAGCCCCAGCCGGGCTCAGTTGGCATTTCTGTGTGGAGTTGGCATGTTCTCCTCGTGTTGGCGTGGGTTTTCTCTGGGTGCTCCAGTTTCCCCCACAAGTCCAAAAACATGTGGTATACATTAGGTGAATTGGGTGAATCAGAATCAAGCATTTTCTAGTATACTGTAAGAGAAGAAACGTTATAAAGTTCTTAAGTTTATGTTTACATTTTTCTCATTTTTCTTGTCCATGCTGCAGAAATAGGAGT
>CAIGQZ010000379.1:27755048-27768839 GCA_903798205.1 Danio tinwini
CACACACACACACACACACACACACACACACACACACACACACACACTGCTGGTGTGTTATGATGAATGAGGCTCATTGAATGAGCTGTGATACTGGAAATACAATAACATTTATTCAATAGTGCCATATTAACGAATGAAAACGATTGAACTGGAGCAGATTTGGTCTTTGCAAATGGAAAATTCTTCAGTAAGACGGAAGATGGTGGTGTGGAAAGCAACTAAATAAGTGTGCAGTTTCCCCACACACACACAAAAAAAAATTATTTGATTAGCATTCAATATATTGGAGCTGGTTATGGTTTTTAATAACTAATACGCTACCATAAATATATGTAGGCTATAAATGTTATTCACATGACCATATAGGCTATGAAAGAAAACAATTGATTAATTAAAAATTCATTACTGTTAAAAACATCAAATATATAAATACAATAAAATATAGGCTATTATTTAGTTAATAGCCTATATATTTTTTTAGTTTAAGTAAATATTAACCCAAACTATTAATTAAGTAAAAACATTTTAGATGTAGGCTATACAGTGCATCTGGAAAGTATTGATAGCGCTTCACTTTTTCACATTTGTTTGTTTCAACCTTATTCCAAAATGGATTAAATTAATTTATTTTATTAATTAATCAATCCCCCATAATGACAATGTGGAAAAAGAGGTTTTGAAATTGTTGCAAATTTATTAAAAAATAAAAAAGCTGAAAAATCTCATGTACATCAGTATTGACAGTCTTTGCCATGAAGCTCTAAATTGAGCTCAGGTACATTCTGTTTCCACTGATCATTCTTGAGATGTTTCAGCATAAAAAATCGCGCTATCAATACTTTACGGATGCATATATATGCAAATAAAGGTTCAGTGAAACCAAAAAATAAGCCCATGTTATTAGTTTAAATACATGTAATAAATGTAAACTTCCATGTAAAATCTATTCAACAAAATAAATTAAATGTTAAAATAATGTATAATTAAAAGTGAAAATGTAAACAGTAATTAGGTACAAACAAATTAAAGTGGAAAAAAATGAAAAAAACTATCCAAGTTTTATGAACACTAAATAATAGCTTGACTTCTAATTGTTGTCTAGTTCTAGTCATTTGGTATCAGAAGTGGCTTATATGAAAGGCAAAGGCCAGGCCTCTAGATTATGCTTATTTGACCAAAATAAAATGTGATCATGCCTTGATGTTTAATGATTTAGTTAGGACAGTAATGTCTGACCTTGCTTAGACAAAAGTCTTGTCACTGAACAGAAATAATGTCCAGTATAGAATATAAAGTCATGCTGCAGTGGAAACAGAATGAATATTGTGTCTGACTCCATCATGAGCTTGGAGGACTGCATCCACACATCTCTGCAATGACTCAAATCACTTCTTAATAAAGTCATCTGGAATGGCAAAGGAAGCGTTCTTGCAGGACTCCCAGAGTTCATCAAGATTCTTTGGATTCATCTTCAATGCCATCTCCTTTGATAATTTTCATGTCTGGTGACTGGGCTGGCCAATCCTGGAGCACCTTGACCTTCTTTGCTTTCAGGAGCTTTGATGTGGAGGCTGAAGTATAAGAAGGAGCACTATCCTGCTGAAGAATTGTCCCTCTCCTGTGGTTTGTAATGTTATGGGCAGCACAAATGTCTTGATACCTCAGGCTGTTGATGTTGCCATCCACTCTGCAGATCTCTTGCACGCCCCCATACTGAATGTAACCCCAAACCATGATTTTTCCTTCACCAAACTTGACTGATTTCTGTGAGAATCTTGGGTTTATGTGGGTTCCAGTAGGTCTTCAGCAGTATTTGTGATGATTGGGATGCAGCTCAACAGATGATTCAGCAAAAAAACCCAAAAACCGTTCTGCACCTTTTACAGATGATCAACTAGAAGTCAAGTTATTATTTGTTGCTCTTACAACTGGGATTGAGGACAAGACTATTGCCAGGTAGTGTATTAGTATTATTATCATAATACAGTATAATTCCAGCTTTTTTGCAAGTCAAATTTCTCATTTTAACTTGTACTAAAATAACAAAAATGTATGTCAATAAATAAATATGATAAATTTTTAAATAATATAGATGTAAATAAATATAAATTTGCATCACTTTTCCAAGTTATCACAGCCGAGTAAGCAATTACACAGACAGCTGGCTTTATTTCAATATTTTTAATAATGACCGGAAAGATTTCATATTACACCACAACGTTTCCATGTCGAGAAGAAAAACGGGGAAATATTTTAATACAGCAGATAAAGCATTTTCCCACGTTTTTTGAGTTTCCCCCACAAAGCTGCAAGAAACCGTAATATCAACAAATGTCAACAAAACTCATCCGCAGAACCACGTCAATGATGATCCACATTCTACAGAATCTCTACCGCAGAGAATCGCAAACACAAGTCCCAATATATAGATATATAGATAGAGATATAACCAAAATAATAAAAAAACGATCACTTAAAGAATTAACCACAAAAAAAGATGTTAAGCACTTGAGATGGAGTCACAAGAGTTGCTTTCGTCCATTGTTCACGAACCCGTGCGACACATTCAAAACATACAGTTTCACACACAAAAAAACGTCAGAAGATAGTCTAATGTAAACATCAATGTGAGTCTCCGATAGGCAGCAACATTATTGGGGTACAAATGCTTTTATATTCGCACATTCATAAATTTTTGAACAGCTCAGACAAGCTAATTTAAATATTTGATCTTAAATCGCATGCAAGTATGACTTCATACTGTAACAACATTAGTGGTATTTAATTGACTGTGAACAATGTTGCACTTTGATAGTCATTGGCTGCTAATGTGATTTCTCTATTTAGAATTTCAAACAATACTTATCTAAAAATTATATCAAGAATGTGAGAATATAAAAACAAATATACCTCAATAGCAACACTGGTATTCAAACGAAAGCTCATACAAATGTATCCGTCATGTTTATAAACCCACTTAATGAAGAGAAACTAAGGAAAAAGCAGAGATCGCCTTCCAGGGGCAGATTCATTATTAATATTTCACAGGTTCTTTCAAGCGTCTTGTTTTTTTTTGATCTCGTCGAATGAAATTTAAGCCGCAGCTGCTTTCTAATGTAGCGCAGTAAATCTGAATAATCTCTCCGGCTGTTCATGTTTACCTGTGGCAAAAACACAGAAGCCTATTTACCGGATGACACGCACGTTATGGAGATTTATCATTTCATATACCACCCTGATACGTTTATAAAGATAAACAGAAGCCAGGAGGAGGGATGAGGTATGCTGACCGCAGTATATTTTCTATGAGGAAATAACGTTCTTTTATAGAGACACATCTATTGCAGTTTCAAAACCTTTTTTATTTTCTTAGATCATCTTAAAGAGCAGGCCATATGGGTTTCTTGAGAAAAAAAAAATGCAGTGCATCTGGAAAGTATTGATAGCGCTTCACTTTTTCGACATTTGTTTATGCTACAGCCTTATTCCAAAATTGATTAAATTAATTTATTTCCTCAACATTCTACACACAATCACCCATAATGACAATGTGGAAAAAGAGTTTTTGAAATTGTTGCAAATTTATTAAAAATAAAAAAGCTGAAAAATCTCATGTACATCAGTATTGACAGTCTTTGCCATGAAGCTCTAAATTAAGCTCAAGTACATTCTGTTTCCACTGATCATTCTTGAGATGTTTCAGCAGCTTAATAGGAGTTCACCTGTGGTCAATTGTTGAACTAAAAGGCATACAACTGTCTATATAAGGGCCCAGGGTTGACAGTGCATGTCAAAGCACAAACCAAGCATGAAGACAAAGGAACTGTCTGTAGACCTCAGAGACAAGATTGTCTCGAGGCACAAGGCTGGGGAAGGTTACAGAAAAATTTCTGCTGCTCTGAAAGTTCCAATGAGCACAGCGGCCTTCATCATCCATAAGTGGAAGATGTTTGGAACCACCAGGACTCTCCCTAGAGCTGGCCGGCTATCTAAGCTGAGTGATGGGGGGAGAAGGGCCTTAGTCAGGAAGGTGATCAATAACCCGATGGTCACTCTGTCTGATCTCCAGCATTCTTCTGTGGAGAGAGGAGAACCTTACAGAAGGACAACCATTTGTTCAGCAATCCACCAATCAGGCCTGTATGGTAGAATGGCCAGACTGACGCCGCTCCCTGCCTGGAATTAGCCAAAAGGCATCTGAAGACTCTCAGACCATGAGAAACAAACTTCTCTGGTCTGATGAGACTAATATTGAACTCTCTAGAGTGAATGCCAGGCATTATGTTTGGAGAAAACCTGCTTCAGAGTGCTCTTAAGCTCAGACTGGGGTGACGGTTCATCTTCAAGCAGGAAAATGGCCCAAAGCACATTGCCTAAATTTCAGTGGAGTGGCTTTGCAACAACTCGGTAAAGGTCCTTGAGTGGCCCAGCCAAAGCCCAGACTAAATCCTATTGAACATCTCTGGAGAGATCTGAAAATGGCTGAACGCTGTCGCTTCCCATGCAATCTGATAGAGCTTGAGAGGTACTGCAGAGAGGAATGGGCAAAATTTCCCAAAGACAGGTGTGCCAAGCTTGTGGCATCATATTCAAAAAGACTTGAGGCGGTAATTGCTGCCAAAGGTGCATCAAAAAAGTATTGAGCAAAGGATGTGAATACTGATGTACATGTGATTTTATTATTTTTTTTTAATTTGCAACAATTTTAAGAAATACTTTTTTATTGTGCGTAGAATTTTGAGGAAATAAATTAATTTAATCCATTTTGGAATAAGGCTGTAACAAAAATGTGGAAAAAGTGAAGCGCTATCAATACTTTATGGATGCACTGTATATATATTCACATTTTGTAGCTAATCTAGCTGTGCTTGTGCTAAAATAAGATACTAAAAGCACAAAAAAGTATATTGGCTGCATCCGAAATCGCCTATTACTCAGTAGGTACTGCATATGAATTTAAACGTACTACTCAACCGTTAGAAAAGTACGTTCTATATAGTATGAATGTTAGTAGTATGAATGGAACTCGGATGCACTACATCACCATATTGTCGTCATCATCATCACGTGACCTAGCCATGTCAGTTGCGTTTCTTCACTCACATTCATCTCACAATGGATCATGGGATAGCGTAACGTGCATTTGATGCGCACTTCAGAAACTCGCCGGAAGTAGTAGGTCATCCGAATACTTCTCGCCTTCTGTTTTTCAAATTCTATGAATTCGGTCATACTACTCGGCTTACATACTGATTTTAGCGTACTATATAGTATGGAAGTATGTGGTTTCGGACGCAGCCATTGTCTCTCAAAAGAAAGAGTCAGTTCTGAATTACCTTAAAGGTCCCATGGAGTGGTTTGAAATGTGTATTTTTAATAAAAAAAAATTGACATAATACCAATTTAAACATAAAAACAGGGTGGGCGTATAGTACCCCCTCCCCTTAAAACAGCCAACAGCGTTTATTTGAGGTAAAGCAAATAGAAAAGCAAATGAGAAGTCCCGAAAGGGACAGGGCTTGTCTGGTACTAGAGAACATTTGATTGGTCCGAAGAGTATTGTTAAACTATTTAGGCTGTTTATATCTTCTAAACATGAATTATGTCACAGTTTTGGAGCACATCTTCTCATAGATATCCTTAATTGATACTAACACCTGAGGTATTTTAATTCTCTCTTTAATTTTTTTTATATTTTATATTTTTTGTGTGTATTTCAATCTGTTGTAGGAGACTCAAACATGATATCAGGATGCTTTAAACTACCACATGACCTGCTCTTTAATATGAAAGATGGTTCTGCCATGGAATAAAATAAAATGGAGCTTCTGTGACTTTATATCTCACATTTCTGACTTGTTTTTCCCTCACAATTAAGAGTTTATATTTCACAGTTCAGACTTTTCCCTGAGAATTTTATATTATTATATATTTTTTCTTAACTTTGTTTTAACAACTCATTATTTGTCTTCAGAACCGTTTACAACTTTCAGTGTTCACTTTCGCATGCAGAATAGTGGGTTTGCCACTCGCAATTCTTGAAATTTTACCTCAATAAAGCAGAATTGCATGAACTTTTTCCCTCAGATTTCCTCAATTCTTGCAATTCGGACTTAAGAAATGCAGAAGACTTGAAAGTAATTCTTGCAGTTTTAACATTTTACTCAGAATTACATCTTGCAGTTCTGAACTGTTACCTCAGGAATGCAAAACTGCAATTATGTTATGCAATTGTATTTTTTTTTACCCAGAATTGCAAATTTACATCTTGTAATATTGACGTTTCCCCCTTTTAATTTTGGGTTTATATCTTGCAGCTCAGATTTAAAAAATCAGAAATGCAAGTTAAAGGTTTCACAGTTATTTCCTCAAAATTTTCCCCAGTTTTTACTTAAAATCTCCTCCTTTTATTTTACAATTCATACCTTATTGTTTTACAAATATGACTCTTTTTATTCCTCAGTTGTGAGAGGTAATTGTCAGATATCTTTGATGAAAGAGATAATTACTTTTGTTATTTTGTCATCACCTAATGAAGACAATATTTCATGATTAGGAAACACTGTTTACACTGAAAGTAGCCATCATGTATGTGTCAGCATGTGTTATTATCATAATGTCAGTATTGCTACAACATATTAAAGCTTATTAAAGGCTTTTATGCTATACTTGGAACATATTTAAGGAAATACCAAATAAAATCCATCAAATAGCAATTATTTTAAAACAATATGGGGAAGATAAAGAGTCTTAGACTCAAAAACATTTCACATGTGTCACGTGAAATATCTCTAAATCTCCAAAACATGACATCAGAGACGGTGGAAGATTTCTCATTGACAGAAATGATGCTGCACACATATTTTCTAAAGCCGATGTGCTTTGTATATGCGTATGATTTGTATTGCTTTGAGTCCCAAAGTCTGGTATAATATAATT
Organism: Danio tinwini; assembly: GCA_903798205.1. Lineage (NCBI taxonomy): Eukaryota > Metazoa > Chordata > Actinopteri > Cypriniformes > Danionidae > Danio > Danio tinwini. The sequence goes on from CAIGQZ010000379.1 coordinate 27,761,991, forward strand.
ATATTTATACTATATAAAAGAATACTCATCACCATAAAAACGATTCATATCATTAGGTTACGAAAAAACACACATCTTGTCCCGTCTCCCTCCCTCCCTCCCTCCCTCCCTCCCTCCCTGGCCCCTTTGGCACTAAAAGCTCTATTAAGATAAATATTACTCGTAAATTTCACTTCTCGGTTTTTCAGATAGTTGCTAGACACTTGAGTAGCCTCACATTCATCTAAGCACGTTCTGTACACAAAAGAATGGTAAGAAAAAGACATCGTAAAATTCTCTGTTGTTTCATCCTCGTGTAAAATTACTGCTATTGTTCAGCTTTAACGGTAAAGTCTCCGTTAAAACTTTACTAGACTTGTTGCTGTGCGCATGCCCTTGATATTTACACAATCTATTGGAATGATCAATCAAAGTGATTTGAATGGCTTAATGGTGAACTGATATTATGCATGAAGAAAAACCTGATGAGATAGATAGATAGACAGAGATATAGATAGATAGATAGATAGATAGATAGATAGATAGATAGATAGATAGATAGATCGATAGCTAGATAGATAGATAGATAGATAGATAGATAGATAGATAGATAGATAGATAGATAGATAGATAGATAGACAATGATATTAAAAGAAGTTTAAAATAAACTGTTTACATGTTTAAGATAAGAAGCCCTTCTGCTAGAGATAAGTACGTTTAAAGTCAACATGAAACACCACCCGCAGCTCATTATAGCTTGTTTCAGAGATGGAGAAAGTTATTGTTTTCTTTGGAAGTTCATTCAGATTAGTTGTTTAAAATAACCTCAGGACGTTTAAGGAGAAATGAAGCACTCAGTCTAGTTTACATTATTTTGTACATTGGATTCCACTTTATTGAAAATATATTAAACAAACTTGTTTAAGTAGAAAACGGCATGTTTTACTATAGATTTTAGACCTAGGGCGCCGCCATCTTGGAATATTGCTGTGTCTGACGTCACGGGGTTGGTTTCGTTCCCTCAGCTGAACAGATACAGTGGAAGTAATGGACTGAACACGGAGACTGCAAAACCTAATTTAACCCAATGTGTGAAGTTGTGGACGTGGAGCCGCTGCAAATACAAGCATCAGATGTGCGTCTAATATAAATATATATTTATATATACTGCGCCTAGACTGCAGCTCTGCACAAGACGTTTGGCCATAGGAGAAATGGTCGTGCCCAACTGAGCCTGGTTTCTCTCGAGGTTTTTTAAATTCTTCACTTTCGCCAATTGGTGAAGTTTTTTCCTCGCCGCTGTCGCCACTGGCTTGCATGGTTCGTGATCTGTAGAGCTGCGCATCGATGGATTTGCTGTTCAGTGTTTGGACTCTCAGTAGTGATTATTAAACCACACTGAACTGAGCTAAACTGAACTGAACTTAAACACTGAAAACTGAACTGACACTGTTTCAATTCACTATAAACTTCCATGTGAAGCTGTTTGACACAATCTACATTGTATAAGCGCTATACAAATAAAGATGAATTGAATATATCTATTCTATTTTTCTTTTTTGCCTTTTAATTACCGATCATTTGCTGCGCTTTGGTCCACTCTCTGTGTTACGCTGCCTGACTGCCTGTATGGGTTTCAACCATGGTAGTAATGAACACAGAGACTGGACAGCCAAATTTAACCCAATGCATAAAGTTGTGGACGTGCATCGCAGAGCTGGTGCAAATACAACAAATACAAGCAATTAAGTTGTGTTTTAAGTTGTGTATTTTTCTTTTGTTAATACCTTTCGTTTGATGTGCTTTCGTCCTCTCTCCCACGCTGCTCCAGCGCTGCCTGACGAGGGGATTTACATTCAGACTAATGCAACAATTAAAATGATACATGACTTCATGCTTTACTGAGTCACGTCTTTGTGAATTGTCAAGACATATTCACTTTTTAAGTCGATCAACTCGATCTCTCAACATTTATGAAGGATGTAAAACCTGCCATGTGAAAAAACGCGCCGATCTCAGTTTGGTTTGAATACAAAAATAGGTGAGAGGGCAGTAGTAGTGAAAAGTGAAAGTACCCGCCCCATTATGTCAGTAGCGGATCTTGTTGAAAGCATGGTTGAAACCCATACAGGCAGTCAGGCAGCGCAATACAGAGAGTGGACCAAAGCGCAGCAAATGATTGGTAATTAAAAGGAAAAAAAAGAAAAATAGAATAAATATAATTTTTTTTATATTAGACACACATCTGATGCTTGTATTTGCAGCAGCTCCACGTCCACAACTTTACACATTGGGTTAAATTAGGCTTTACAGTCTCCGTGTTCAGTTCTTTACTTCCACTGTATCTGTTCAGCTGAGGGAACGGAACCAACCCCGTGACGTCAGACACAGCAATATTCTAAGATGGTGGCGCCTTAGGTCTAAAATCTATAGTAAAACATGCCGTTTTCTGCTAAATGGTTACATTAGTCCAGTTTAAGTTATATTTCCATTTAAGTGGAAATCAATTTACAAAATAATGTGAACTTGACTGAGTGCTTCATTTCCCTTTTAATGCCGTATTTTCATTTCATGTTGACTTTATGATTGGACTTAAATATTGTTTGTTGAATGATTTGATTCGATACAGCTCAAAGATGAACCACAGTGAACTAGTTGGTTAGGGGTGGCCAAACATAACTTACCTACTATCATCTTACAAAATTTAATTGGTGGGTGTCTATTTAGGTGAATGTTGTTGTTGTTTTGTTTACTTTAAAAAAAAGGACCTTAGTATTCTTGCCATGATATTGCCATCTGATACCATCACTGTACCATGATGCTATAAAGCATGTTACAGGTTCTGGCCACAAAGTTTGGTCCCACAATTAAACAAATGAAGAGTTCAGATGCGAAAACCTCTAATTAACCTCTAAAATGCAGTCTAAAATTTTTATTAAAAAATGAGCATTATTCTTAGCCTCCTTTGTTTATGTTGAGTTATTTAGTAAGTAATGTGTATTTATATAGCGCTTTTATTATGTATGGCCATACACATCCAGACCACCACCAGTGTGCAGCATCCACTTGGATGATGCGAAAGCAGCCACAGGACAACGGTGCCAGTGCTCTCACCAGCTATAGGTGGAGTGGAGAAACAGTGATACAGCCAATTCGGTGGATGGTGATGATTAGGAGGCCATGATGGAGGAAATTTGGACACCAGGGCTACACCCCTAGTCTTTACGAAAAATGCCATGGGATTTGTATTGACCACAGAGAGTCAGAACCTCGGTTTAATGTCTCATCCGAAAGACGGCACCCACTGACAATATAGTGTCCCCTTCACTATACTGGGGCATCAGGACTCACACAGACACCACTTCTAATGGCAACCTAGCTTTCCCATGTGGTCTCCTATCCAGGTACTGGCCAGGCTCAGCCCTGCTTAGCTTCAGTGAGTAACCGGTCTTGGGATGCAGGGTGATATGGCTGTGGCTATACCAATGACTGTGTAAAATATGGACGTCACGACAGCGCCTTTTTCCATTAAAAGCTGTGAAGGAAAAAACTCCTTGTGATGGGCACAAACTGTCGCAAAGGACTGCTGAAATTGGAGCCTGGGCATGCGCAGAAGGACTGCCTGATGGAGCCAGGGGAGGAGCTGCGGAATCTAACTTCCAACCAAACGCTTGTACATCAAATCAACCACCAACTTCTCACTTGACCACCAGTGTCTGCACTATAACAAAGCTAATGTACACTTTGCGTTTACATAGGAGCCTGCGCTTGCTGTTTTATCAACACAAATGGTTGTAATAACGTTAACAAATGTGATATACTGTATATACTGAAGATTTAATTTACAGAAATGAAGATCTGCACCAATATCAGCTGATAACCAGTGCCTTAACTGACCAGAACCATCTTTCAGAACATTTTATTGCAAGTTAATTCATTTTTTTATTTGGTCTCATGTCTCCTTCATTAACACGGAGGAGGCAGGCTTTATGACTTGTACTGCAGCCAGCCCCCAGGGGGCGATCTATTGGCCGAGACCTTCACTCAAAAGCAGGCGTGTGGCACACTTGGGCTATACATATATTTTACTTTGAAGAACTTATTATTTGCCATAAAAGTGAAATGACTGAGCTTATACACTGGAGCCTGTTAAAAAATACTCATTTTAGAAGACAAATCAGACGGCATTTAGAGGTTTTTGCATCTGAACTCTTCAAATAAAGCATACAGGTGAATATCATGAAGTCTTTTCACCCCAGTCAAATTTCACCCCAAAATAATACAATAATTAGAATTATGAAATTATTAAATGAAGAAATGCAATTATTTAGTTAAAGGAATATAAAACAATTTCGTTAATAATCAGAATTGAATACATAATTACGTTATAAAGGCAATCAAATAAAATAAATAAATATAATAACTGTTAAAATCGTGGCATTATGTTTAAATAAATAACGTTGTTTAAATAAGTGTATTATTCAATTTATTTTAAGGTGAAATATAATCTTGAAAGGCTTCATGAGATTCACCTATTTATGTTATGTTCCAGATGAAGGCAGGTAGAAACACAGGCAGAATAAAATGAAAAAGCCGAGAAAAATGAGCGGGAAAACCATGGGCGATGACTGAGGCGTCGAATATCCGTCTGTTTGCTCTCTCACACTGTCCTGTGGTACATCAAACAAAAAAGCACTTTGTTCAAAGATCTTCTAAAGCATGGGGGAAGTCACCTCGCGGGCTTCGATCATTACAGTGCACCAGCAGTAGTGTACTCCAAATATTGTGTATTTATTCAGGCTTTTCCCTTTGCTGCCGTGTCTTTTTTCCAGCCCTTAATAATCTCATTGTTTGATGATGAACGTAGTAAAAAAAAACGGTGTATGAGAACATCCCCGCGATGCAAGTGAGTGTTTGTGTTTGTCCTGTTGGGGAGACACCATCAAACTGTAGTCCTCATAGAAACAGCACTAATTAGATGAAAGCCATGTTTGTTTAAGGCCACTACCAAAACAGACCGACAGAACGCCGAACAAGACGAACGATTGGGATTCTACTGCAGGTCTGATGCTGGAGATGCTTCTCCACAGCTTTACAACCCAGGCTCATTGGAAGTACATGCCTCAGCCTACATTTTTGCAAATCTGAAATACGTTGGGTGTGTTTCAGATGACAAATCCACTAGAGGGCGCTGTCTACATTTTTGACCATCTGAAATATGTTTATTAGGGTATGTTTTGTTGTACGTTTCAGATGACAAATCCACTAGACAACGCTGTCTAAACTTTTGCACATCTGAAATGCGTTACTTAGGGTTGTACGTTTAAGACATTTTCAGATGACAAATCCAATAGAGGGAGCTGTCTAAATTATTGCAAATCTGAAATATGCTATTTTGTGTGCATTTTGGTGCATATTTTAAATAACAAATTCACTAGAGGGCGCTGTCTACCTTTTTGCAAATCTGAAATACATTACTTGAAGTCGATTTTGTTGTACGTTTCAGATGACAAATCCTCAAGAGGGCATTTGTTGGGGCCACACCTTAAATTTTATTTTTTTTTACACTCATGTTTTTCATTTTCACAAAAAAACGTAGTCTGGCACACATATTTCCATTGAGCCTGTTTTGCAGCCTTCTTATTGGTCCGAAAGGTGAGAACATGTAAACACTCACACTCCGTCTGCATTGACATTAATTACGCCGAACAGCGCTCAGAATTTTCCATCCGTGCCGGTCCTCATAATGAAGACGAGCTCTGGCTGTAGTGTCGGAGCACCAGGCACTCGTATTTAGGGATGGTCGGAAGTACTAACGTTTCAGCATCGGATGCCGGAGAACTAGGTGAAGCGCTGCCTGACCCGACCGAGTCCCTAAAGGGGGAGGGTGGGGTCAGCGCCAGCAGTTCCTCAAGCTCCGGCTGATTGGACGGCGACTCCAGAGCTGAGGCCGCGCCCACTTTTAGCTCATTCCCACTGGTTGTTGGAGACGTTTTCAGTCGCGGTGGTCCAGAAAGATTGCAGGAGGCAGCAGCTCGACCCACGTTTGACTCCACCGGTGGTAGTGGCTGTATTTCGGCGTAGGTCGTCATAGTGGACGGTAGAGAAACCTCGCGGGACAGACGGTAAGATTGAGGACAGCAAGGTTCGGGTGAGTGGACGTGTGCTGAAGTGCTAGTGGATAAACCAACAGCTCCCCCTGGAGGAGAACTGGTGAGCATCATGCTATTAAGCTCGCTGATGTTAGCGGTGAAGCGGTTTACCACACAGCTAATCTGCTCCATTAGAGAGCCCTGTGAAGCGCTTCCACCGGGACATGGCATATTAGCGCGATGCTGCGGAGGCTGGCACATGTACGTGGAAACGCTCATGACCTGCGCGTCGGTGCTTTGCGCTAAAGCGATACTAGCTCTTTGTGTGACGGTGCTGATTGGAGAGGGCGTTTGGGGTCGGTAGGTGATTGGGTAGCGTTCCTCCGCCTCAGTGACCTCATAGAGCATCTTGTTGTTGCTGTTATCTGTGTTTATGTCGCTGCCTCCACAGTAGCGTCCCTCAGACGTCTTGGAGAAGGGTTTGATCACAGCCGTCTGGTTGCTTTCACGCTTTTTGATGTGGAAGGAAAGACGCTGCCACAGGTGGGTACCTTTGGAACTGCACTCATTTTGGGCCCACGTCACCGACTTCCCATTAGAGCTGAAATAGAAAAAGCGTAATGATTAAAACATTTAAAATAGTACTCTGTACTCTAAACTAACATTTATTTTCTATACTGTACGTCTATAAAAGAGTTAAAGTTTGGAAAAAGGCTATATAAAATACCTTTGACATTGAGAGAATCAATCAATCCATCCATCCATCCATCCATCCATC